>CAWUFW010021229.1:0-127111 GCA_963921515.1 Calotriton arnoldi
CCGAGCCAGAGGAGATGGGAAAAGGAACTAGGGGGGGAACTTACCCGTAAAGATTGGGAAGGGATATATTTTAGAGCAAAACACACGGCGTGCAACGTTGCTAGTATAGAGTCCGCCATGAAGATTGCGACCTACTGGTATCTCACACCAGTGAGACTTAATAGGGGTAATCCGCAGAGGAGCCCCACCTGTTGGAGGGGATGCGACAATGCAGGTACACTATTACACATTTTATGGGAATGTCCGATACTGACGGAATACTGGTCTAAAATCTTAGACACAGTAGATGCACTCTTTAACACCCAGATTCCGAGGCTCCCAGTCTATGTCATCTTAGGGTTGCCTAACCCCATTATGTACCCACTTAAAAGCTTGCGAGGGCGCCAGATGGGGATGGCCTTGGGGGCGGCACTGCAAAACATCTTGGCTCACTGGGGCACTGCCACACACCCTACCTACACTGGATGGCTTCACAGATTGTGGTTCATTCTGGGAATGGAACGGATCTCTTCTACTCTACATAACACAACAGATTCCTTCATGAAAATATGGCATCCTTTCATGTCGCTTCTTTCCTCTGAGTTCAATGAGCTTACGCAACCTAAGTATTTGCGGGTACTACGTCTCGCTAGCCTATGGTCCGCACCCTCGCACACGCCCGACACGTAGATCTCGAGACGGAAGACAGTGACAAGAAAAGGGAGTACCAGGATCAGGAGGAGTGCCGGCACGGGGTGGGGGGGAAGGGGGTTCGGTTTTGTTATTTTGGTTATTTTTTCTTGGTCCTTTTTGTTTCTTTGCACCTCAATACGGGGACTGAGGTAAAAGCGGAATACTTTGATACGAGCTCAGAACAACGTGTACCATATTATACAATGTGGGGGTTATCGACAACATGGCCTGATTATGATGGTCCCCCAAGTTATAGATTTCTGTGCCTTATGTCCTGTCGTATGGTTGTGCTTTTTGTGCGAAAATCAATAAAAACATTTAAACATAAAAACAGGAGGCACTAAATCAAAAGTGATAACAGTAAACAGAGCGGGCTCTAACATACAGCAACCTTTCAACAGACGGCGGACGGAAAAAGAGCAGAGCTCGGACTCCGCAGAAAGGGTGGAATTACAAAACCTGACACCCTCAAATGCAGGGAGAGGAGAAAAGACCCCACAAAGCGGAACTCCCCCGAATAATTCCCGACGGGAGATGTCCAAGTCAATCCTGTTCATCCCCGAGTATAACTCTAAAGGCCGGGGGGACATCCTAAATAGAGGAAATATCCTCCGAATATTAACTGCCATTAGCAGTCTGGCCGGGATTGGCTCACAAGACCTGGAATCTGTAGAATTCGAAACTTTTAAACACCTCTCAAAGCAAGAAGTAACAAAAACAGTCTGGGCAACTCGAGAAACAGTGGAGAAAATTCTTAAGGAAGAGCATCAACTAGACGTCTGGGGGATCAGACAGCATCTCCACCATGCAGTCGGTTATCCAGACCCATTACTCCATTACCAACAAGAGCCCACCGACAGTAGACCAAGCAGCAGGAGAGGTTTAGCGCCAATCAGCTCTGTGCTTAACCCCTTGCGTGCGGTGTTAATTCTCCCGCTGTGCAGGAGAATTAACGAGTGGGCAGGATTCGGGCGGCCCCCGGCCGTCGTGCGCACACGCCCACCGTGACGCGTGACGGCCGGGGGCCGTCGTGAGCACCGAAGGGGTTAAGGGGGCACGCCGTACCTCTGTAGAGGTTTCATTGAGGAATAACTCAACTATCCGGACCATTCGGGTTCAAGATGGAACTGATGCATCAAAGGACTGGTCCTGGATAGCAAAAACTATAAACATAAGACAAGAGACCCTATGACAGAGATTAGAACAGGAAACAAACACTCAAAACTTAACATTTTGCTCCTGGAACATAAATGGCCTTGGAACTAAAACCACGGACACGGCCTTATTGATGTACTTTCAACAATTCGACCTAATCCTGCTCCAAGAAACGTGGTTAGAAGATCCATTCCACCTGCCAGGTTTTAAATCATACCATCTCCCAGCAACTAGAAACTCAAAATTCGGTCATTTAAAAGGGGGTCTTACGACTTACGCCTCGATTAAAACCATAACGACTGTTAAGGAATTAACAAGCAAAAGCACCTCAACACACGAAATAAAAACAATACAGCTGGAAATAGCGGGTTTTAAAGATAAACAGCAGCTAATACTTGTTAACACCTATTTACATCCCCGAAATAAAAAAATCGGCGCAAAGCAACTGGTAGCAGAATTAACAAAGCTAATCACCGAGAAGGAGACTTCAAACTATATCATCTCAGGCGACTTCAAAATGTTCCTTACAGGGAGCGCGGACACAGACAGGCCGGCAGCAGATCAACAATCAGCATGGAGGATTCCACTCCAGGATGAGTGCAAGTGGGACAAGCCAACTAAGATCTCTAAAGACCTGTTGAGTAACCTGGAAAGCCTGTCCTTGGTAGCATTAAACGGTCGACTTGCGGGGGACTGCCCCCAAGCTGCAACCTTTCATAACACATTTTCAAATACCGCAATAGATTACACCTTCGTATCTTTACCACTTTATAGTTTAACAAAAGATTTCAGGATCGGAATGCCGGACTACAGCGATCATCAACCACAAGAGCTTACACTTGCCGTTCAAGGAACGGCTCTTACTTATCCAATCGTTGACTTAGATACAAAGGTCACATCTAATCATAGGAGAATCAAATGCAACACACGCAATCCATGAAAACTCTTAGCAGTATCAAAAACACGGTGGGAGGAAAACAAACTGCGGTGCGGCAACATCTTAACAGCTTTGGAAAATTTCATTAAAAGCTTCGAACTATCTAGCCCCAAAATAGACCCAATGAAAACTGGGCAAAAAATTCAACGGGAAGTACTTAGCGGGCCAACAAGCAATTAAAGAATCCATCTTTCGGCAAACCAACATGCCGAATTAATACAAATAAGGGGCGAAATAAACAGAGCAATGCGTAGTCTCAGTCAAAACGGCCCGCAGGCAACATACAACTGGAACTAAGAAGGCTAAAGGCCTGCAAAAAGAAAATTATTTGGCAAGTGAAAAGGGAAAACGACGAAATAATATGGGTAAAACTGTTATACGACGCAAAAACTAATAACAGCGCCAGGTTTTGGCACACAGTCAAGAGGATAGTGAACCCAACAGCTCCAGGAATTAACTCATATATAACGGAGGAAGCTTGGGTAAAATATCTAGATAATCATTTCAACATGGAAGCAGGTGAAAATAAACAAGTCTTGGCGGTACGCCAGCGCGGCCGGCAGCCCCTAAAACCTCCAGGCTCAGAGCTTCCTCCCCCCCTTTCAATAAAATTGATTGTGAACAGAATTTCCAAAAGTCGAAACGAGGGAGCACCTGGGCCTAACGGCTTACCACCAATTATATACAAGTAAGACCCAAACTATTGGGCAGGGGCGTTATTACCCCTCTTTAACAACATCTTGGAAAATGAACGATTACCAGACTCTTGGAAGGGATCGATTATCTCACCTATCTATAAGAAAGGCAGTAAGACTGAACCGAAGAACTACAGACTCATTGTACTCATTGACATTGAGGCCAAATATTATGCAGGGCTACTATTGGCCGAACTTATCGAGTGGGCGCTGGAAAAAGCCTTAATTCCAATTAACCAAACAGGCTTCCAAAAAAACATGGGGACAACCACAAACATTCTCGCTCTTTCGCTTTTAATAAATGCTACAAAAACAATCAATAAGCCATTATTTGTCTGCTGTATTGACTACAAAGCTGCCTTCAATAGCATCGATAGAGGGAAACTGTGGGCAAAACTAGCCAGGTGGAAAATAGCCCCATACCTTCTGAATCAGCTAATCTTACTCCACTCTAAGACATGGGTCCAAATCAAGTTGGGGGCCGGCGACAGTCTGTCAATGAGAATATCAACCACCAAAGGTCTAAAACAGGGCTGTGTCCTTGCCCCGACCCTGTTTAACCTGTTCGTGTCAGACCTCTCCACTGAGCTGGATAACTGCAATCACCATGCTCCAAACTTGGGCGGTTTGACACTTTAAAACTTATTGTACGCCGACGATCTGATATTGATCAGTCGAACTCCAGTCGGTCTGCAGCATTTGATAAACTCCACGAGCAATTTTGCAGACAAGAACGGGCTAAGTATAAATCTCAAGAAATCTAAAGTTATGGTATTCAACCAGCGGCGCACCAAAAACCAACCGAGATGGCTACTGGGTGGCAGGCAGCTGGAGACGGTCACGGAATACAAGTACTTGGGAATAATCTTTGACAGGAAGGGTACGTTCTACAAACAAAAAGCGGCTATCAAAGGCAGAGGGACCCAATTGGCCGTTACGCTAAAAAACATCAAGCACAAAATAGGAGGCCCCAACCTAGTCCCTCTATTGGAAGTGTTTCGAGCAAAGCTTTTACCTTCAATTACGAACGGCAGCGAACCATTGAGGGGGGCAGAAGAGACAATTTTGGATAAGTTGGTCTCGAAAGCCGAGAAAATAATATTTAATCTCCCGCAGTACACCTCTCCAGCACAATTAAGGCTAGAGTTCGGCCTTCAGAAACAGCAAATAACACGGAAGGGTGTCTATGCCAAGTGCTGGTACAAAATAAAGGGAGCTAAGCCCGGCTCATTAAACTCATACCTATGGAAGGAGATGATAAGGAAAAACGATGGATGGTCCCGCCATGGTCCACCTCCAGTTAGGAATAAGGCTGCTCACTCTACAGGACCTGTGGGAATCTGGTCTTCCCTATAACAGCTTCAAGGTCTTGGTAAATAAATCTGTAAAGATTGTGGGGCTTATTTACAAGGCCCTTGCGCCACTTTTGCGTCATTTTTAACATGGGAAAAGTGACGCAAAAGTGGCGCAAGGGGCTTGTAAATCTGCCCCTGTATCCCTTGAAAAAGACAAAACAGACCTAAGTAGAAGGGCTCACAGCTGGTTTGTAATTCAGAGTTACTTGAGGTATACGCCACAACCATACCTAGAAACAAGCTTCTCGAGAATCATGAAGGAAAGTTTTTTGGCTCTGAGGCTGGGAATCTTACCCGCAAAGCCGCATTTACCACCATGGAAACGCACACATCCAACAAACCATTGCAGACTGTGTGGTGAGATCAAAGAGGATGTTTTACACTTACTGTGCGTTTGCAAGAGTTTAGATCTGGAACGAAGACACTTTTTAGAGCCGCGCCTGAAAGAAAACCAGATACGAACATGTAGAAAGGCGGTGAAGGCCTGCTTTGAGGGTAAAGATGTCCGGTTGGCTTGCAGCTTTGTTAGCTTCATGAACGCAGTAAAAACAAAACTAATTACGGCAGCACCCTAATAAATTGGTCACCAATTCAGTCTCACTGACTGTTAGCTATTTACAGGACGCTGGTCGTAATCAATTCATATCCTCTTGGATGACCAATTTTAATCCTTATGCTAGCTTGGCCAAGATTTTACAAACAAATTTACAGACACCTGCACTGGGCCCGGGATTTTTTAGGAGGTCGGTTTTCAAAGCTGACATTTTCTGTCTTCTAAGATACATAAAGAATTTTTATCGCCAGTAACACATGTTAGTTTTACATTCTCTTTATAGTATAGGAAATCACTGTAATTTTATAGAAAAGTGTTGTTTTACTCATTTTATATATGTGTTTTACCATGTCACTGATTGCAAAGGTTTTTACTAATCACGCAATAAAGTTTACATTTACATTTACGAAGGCCGGTTGGGATATGCAGAGTCACCTAGATGTGAGATACACAGACCAATTTTGTAATATAACTGTAGCTGAGGACAGTATGTCACACATACAGCACACTACTTGACTCTGCGTACTCACCCACAATTCACGCACGCTCCGGAAGCAGATTTGCCATCAGCTGTGGTACGATGCTGTTACGCAGTATGTAGGAGTCATGTGCTGATCCTGGAAATCTGGCACAGACATGGGAGATGATCATATCCGCCTGGCATACCACTTGCACATTAACGGAATGGAAATGCTTCCTGTTCCTGTAGATGTGCTCACGTGCCTGTGGTGGAACCAGGCCAACATGTGTGCAGTCAATGGCACCAACAACATTAGGGATGTGGGCAAAGTCATAAAAATCACCCTTCACAGCTGCTAATTCATGTCTCCTGGGAAAATGGATGTAGCGTTCCTTGTATGTCATCATAGCGGACAGGACATCACGTAGCACCATGCTGAACGTTGGTTGAGACATCCCACCTGCGCTGGACACCGTGTACTAGGACGAACCAGTTGCAAAGAAATGCAGGGCCGCCATCACCTTACATGTTGGTGTCAAAGCAGTCGGATAGGTCCTGCGAGGCCTCAGATGGGGCTCCAACTGACCACATAGCTCCTGAAGGGTAGGTCGATCCAAACGGAATTTACGTATGATGTCCTCATCCTCCATGTCCGCCAGCAATGTGAATGGACGATGCACATTTGGTCGCCTCCTACATAAGATAAAAGGGGACACATGTCAATTCAATTCCCCTATGAGATGTGTCCAACATCTTACGTCTTGACTGACACAGTGCCAACAATGACTGGCCTGAAACAACAGCTTACAGCACAAGGCACATGCAGAGACACCTTGATCTAAAGTAGCTGTACACGTGTTCAGTATGTACATAGTGAGTACCCACAAACAGATTCAGACTATGTGAATGTAAAATGGTACATTCCGACATCTTGTGTCACCAGCCCTGAGAGTAGTTGACACAGCACATGTCTGAAACAGCAACACTGCTGGCTTCTACGTAGCTGCTGTACCTGCCACACCTTCTTGCGTGAGTCAGACAGGACACACATTCACAACACAATGAGCACAGTGTGTGCATGAAGATCAAGTATCAATATGAGTTCAGCAATCTACACAGTGAAATAGGCACAATATGTAGTCAGTCCATCATTACTGTGGGTTGCTTAGCCATCTCACACATTGACATGTTTACATATTTGAGAGTCCATCACACAACAGATCTGTGTACATGCACAACACCATCATAAGTGACATGTGAGGGAGTACATGCCAATGCATGTAATCCTGTGCACTGACATGGCATGTGTAGTTATCAGTGAGTTAAATGTCACACTAGCATTGAATATAACTATATGGTGGCATGATTCATAGTAAGTGTCTACTGTTCAATGATGAGAACTGGCCGTTGCCATTGCTACAGCAAGATGTATCCATAGGTGCCGTAAGCGTGCACCGCCACCGCAATCACGGTCATTGGCACCAATCTAAAAATGCCAATTCGCTGTCGCGACCGCCTGGGCCCCGCGGTGTGACACCGCCAATGCCCATGCCCTTTCAGCCAATGGGAACCGCGATCGCGGTAGTGAAATACACTTTTGAAACCCGTGGTAGGCGTGCTCCGCTACCGCGGGCCCGGTCATTGGGTGCAATTGAAAGATGCGCGATTGCGGTCGCGACCGCCTGGGCCCCGCGGTGTGACACCGCCAATGCCCATGCCCTTTCAGCCAATGGGAACCACGATCGCGGTAGTGAAATACACTTTTGAAACCCGCGATAGGCTTGCTCCGCTACCGTGGGCCCGGTCATTGGGTGCAATTGAAAGATGCACGATTGCGGTAGCGACCGCCTGGGCCCTGCGGTGTGACACCGCCAATGCCCATGCCCTTTCAGCCAATGGGAACCGCGATCGCGGTAGTGAAATACACTTTTGAAACCCGCGGTAGGCGTGCTCCGCTACTGAAGATGCACGATTGCGGTCGCGACAGCCTGGGCCCCGCGGTGTGACACCGCCAATGCCCATGCCCTTTCAGCCAATGGGAACCGCGATTGCGGTAGTGAAATACACGTTTGAAACCCGCGGTAGGCATGCTCGGCTACCGCGGGCCCGGTCATTGGGTGCAATTGAAAGATGCACGATTGCGGTAGCGACCGCCTGTGCCCCGCGGTGTGACACTGCCAATGCCCATGCCCTTTCAGCCAACGGGAACCGCGATCGCGGTAGTGAAATACACTTTTGAAACCCGCGGTAGGCGTGCACCACCACCGCGGGCCCGGTCATTGGTTACATTTGGAAAAAGCTGACCTGGAACACCAATTGCAGCAGCTGAGTACCACTCAAACAACCCCAGGGTGCTATATATGTCTGTGAGTGAGCCACACATTTCCACTGCATCCAGACACTGCTGCCTGCCATTCTTCATCCCCAATTACTGCTGTTCCTGTCTCCTGGACCCAGTGATGGCGAGAACTGAGAACATCAGGGCCCGTCCCTTCACCACAGAGGAGCTGGAAGTCCTGGTGGACGAGGTGCTTTCACAGTATGGGAGGCTATATGGTGCTCCTGATGTACTGGTAAGTGTTTCAGAGTGAAAGTTTGAGAGTGCAAAGAGTGCACACATGATGTTGCTCTGCTGTAGTATGTGCCTGTGAGTGCAAGTTAATGTGGATGCATCCTCATTTTTGAAACACCATGCTCCATACATGACCTAGTAAATATTGCACTTGAGTATTTGGAGAGGATGGCAACATGTACATTTCTACAGCCCTTCTTCTGCAATGACAATACAAACGTTGGTCTGAGCCTGGGTAATGTAATTGTGTGATACACTGCCTAGCATGCTGACTTCTGGTAAATGGGGTGTGCAGCCTTATTTCCACAGATCCATGGCTGCATTTAAGGATGGGAGGGACATGCAGTGTTTTTGCTGACATACAGTAACACTGCTGGTTTGGGCAGTGGAGGTCTGAACAAACATTGCCTGTGCTAATGGATGTCAGAGTCCATGATGTTTTCACATGCTCATTTGTGACATTACAAATGTGTTTCGTCCAGAGGGTACTGAAGGATGTGTGTACAATTTTCATATTGCCCCCATGGATATGTATGCATTATGCACAAGATTGAAATGCCTGAGTGTAACACTCTTGGTGGAAATTCACCTATGACACATCACATTAATGTACTTCGGAGATATCATCCTCCCATTGTTTTCATTATGTGCTCTTACTCGCATGTGAAGGCACTGTTTGCCCTCTCATATTGTACATGCATGTGAATGTTCGGATGGCCCACGTTTAACCTCAGTGTGAGTCCCCCTGGCCTGCACAGATACTGCCCAATTTGACAAGGATCCATCAGTAAATGGACAGAGTGAAACATATGTGTTGTCTGCCACCCTACTTCTCCACGAGCTATCTTAGGCCTGAGGATTGCACAAGACAGACCTTGTGAGAAGAGTGTGAGTATGTAAGATCATGTCCCTAAATGTGACCTCCATGACACAGGAAGCCATTCACAGGCCAAGGACATTGAGGGGTGTGTAGTGTTGGACACAGTGAGTCTGCCCCGACACATCATTTCCAATGTATTGTATGTCTTGCTCACCCACATACTGCATCACAGAAGAGGGCCTTCTTCACATTGCATTCTGTGCGGGCATTCTGCATGTGTATGAGATGGCCATGTACTGTGTCCATCATCATACCTGCATACATTTCTGTGGTAATCTGTTGCAAATGTACTACGTGCCATGCTGTATGGCCTCTGCTCAACATTTCTGTATTGGTGTGCTATGTTTTTGCATGCTCCTGTACTGACACACAGTGGTACATAACAAAGTGTCACTGAAACTTCCTCTTCTTGTCTCCCATGCCTGCAGCTTAAAGTCCGCCAGCGTAAGGCCTTATGGAGGGCCATTGCACGCAAGGTGCGGGCTCTGGGTGTCTCCAACCGATGGCACACACACTGTCACAAGAGGTGGGATTACATCTGCCTGCTGAGCAAAAACGTGGCAGAGATGACACTGGGGATGCTCCCTCAGACTGGAAGGTTGGCGCACAGGAGCATGACACCACTAATGGCCCGCATCTTGGCAGTGACACAGCCAGAGCTGGATGGACGTTTGAGGGCCCATCAGCAGCAAGTTGGGGTGAGTATTCTGCGAAAGGTGACTTTGGGTTTGAGTGACTGCATGTATCCCAACCCTGAGCCAGTGCGGAGCTCTGTGATGTTTCTAGTGTGATGCAATGGCTTCTAAGTGGCGTCTGTGTTGAGTGCAGCTGTCATGCATTTTCGCTACGTGTACTTTCTCATGTGTTCAATACAATGGCCCTTGACATTGCAAGATGAGATGTGGCCTTATGACATCTGCTGCATTATGGGTGTCATAGACACCACCGGGCAGTGAACAGCAGTGTGCATCATCTTAGTGTGCTTTCGTAGATGTGTGCAGTGCCTGACTCGGAATTTGTGAGAGCTACACATCTGACACCAATGTGCAATGGTCGTTGTGCTTCAAAGCACAACATGGTGGATATCAGTAGCTCATGGCCATTGTAAAAGGACATTTTGGAGTCAGTATCTGTGTTGTTCCGTTAAAGTGACTCCATGTGTGACTGAGACAACATGTTGAGATGTATATCTATCTCACCCACAGGCACGTAGGTATGCTTACAGAGATCAGTATGTTAGGTTACAAGGAGGCACGGGCCAGCTATGTGGCTGTGTCAACGTCACATGGGTCATTAATGTCAACTATACATGTTTCCATGCATCTTCTTAGTTTTGCATTAAGGTTGCACATGCAGACTGCACAGGGTGGTGGACAACATGGGGGTATCATATTCTAGTCTTGTGCTTTGCTTGCATATGATGTTTGTGAGTATGGCACTATACTGAACCTACGTCTCTGTCTATTGCAGCATCTACCGAGGGCACGGAAGGACAGGGGACGGACACCAGTGGTGAAGCTTCTGGCACGACTGCTACACATGAGCTCACTGACACTGATGTGACCAGCGCCTCGGATGGGGACAGGAGTGCCCTGGACGAATCACGCCCGGAAACACCAACCTCAGCATCATCTGACTCCAGCGGTGACTCCTCGATGTTGGCGGGCACAGGGAGTTTGAAATCTGCCTCTTCTTCCACCGCACATCGTCCAGTGCCCACCCTCCCGGCTACTACCAGTAGTGCTGGCCGTGCCCGCAGCCCTAGGAAGGGTAGAGTGTCCTTCCCCCCAGGCACCGCTGCCCCTGTCTCCCCTGCTGCCCTCAGTGTTGAGGCAGTGGCCTTTTGCGCCAGCTGTGTGTGGGTCAGACTACTCTCCTGAATGCCTTCCAGGATCATGACAAGAAGCTGGCACAGGTAGTTGCCTTCATGGAGGGCATTCATTCTGATGTGGGTGGGCTACACAGAACTGTCCAGTCTTTGTCCTCCACAGTGACGGCAGCCATTCAGCTGTCACAGGCTCCCAGTACAGCTCCAGTCCCTTCAGCAAACACCCTGCCAGTGGCACCACCTGACGAGAGTGCCCACACACCACAGCCCTCAGGCACCAAGTACTCCACATGCAGCACACAACAGCAGCAGTCCAAGCGGCCAAGAACACAGACACCATCCGCAAAAAATAAAACAGACACACAGGAGCGCAAAGGCAAAAGCCCTTCACGTGACACCCAGGGGCATCAGGCCAAGAAGCAGGCCTCAGGCTCACATTCATCCAAATCACCCCCATCCAAGGACACTCCCATCCCCACACCTGCTCCCAAAGACAAAACAACAGTTGTCCTGTCTGCTGTGAAGCTGGTGCCTGCAAAGAGTCAGCACAAACAGCTCTCTGAGGTAGATTCACCCACAACGTCAACTCCCACCCACACCCCTGTGAAGCTGGGACAGGAGAGCAAAGTGGGGGATTTACCTGGACAACAGGGGATGGAGGGGAAAAGGCAAGGCCAGTCCAAGCGTACCACCAGATCCAGCATATCCCCACAGGGAGGGGCACCTGCACCTGATACACCTTTGGTGGAGAGTGAGGCTGTTGTGCCCACACCACTTCCCACTCCTGCCAACACAATTCTTACCTATTGAATCCCCAAGAAGTGGAGACCCAGCCCTCCACATTCACCCTCACACACTGTGTCTCACAGCAGCTTGTCTCCGCCTCCCCGTGCCACCATGCCACCCGGTCCAGCCAGCTCTCATGCTCACACAGCCACTGATGCCTCTACCTCAGCTGGTCCTCTCTCTCCCAGATCCAGTCCTCCAACTGGCCCCGACAATCAGCCACCTCCCAGTTCAACTGACAGCCAAGTCTGAGGCAAAGTCCCCCTCCCAAACCCATTTCTCCCACAGCGGTGCCTGGACTGCCCATTTGTATCCCCGGAGCTGTGTTGATTCTCATGGCAGTGTACGGTGTTACCCATTCCCTGTGCAGTTTCTCATGGACACATGTACATACTTTGCACTATGGACTGGACAATGGCCTTGCTGTTTGTCACTTTGGATGCCCATTGCCTGTGCAGTTTCTCATGCACAAATGTACATACTTTGAACTATGGACTGGCCAATGGCCTTGCTGTTTGTCACTTTGGATGCCCATTCCTGTGCATTTTCTCATGCACACATGTACATACTTTGAACTATGGACTGGCCAATGGCCTTGCTGTTTGTCACTTTGGATGCCCATTCCCTGTGCAGTTTCTCATGCACACATGTACATATTTTGAACTATGGACTGGCCAATGGCCTTGCTGTTTGTCACTTTGGATGCCCATTCCCTGTGCAGTTTCTCATGCACACATGTACATACTTTGAACTATGGACTGGCCAATGGCCTTGCTGTTTGTCACTTTGGATGCCCATTCCCTGTGCAGTTTCTCATGCACACATGTACATACTTTGAACGATGGACTGGCCAATAGCCTTGCTGTTTGTCACTTTGGATGCCCATTCCCTGTGCAGTTTCTCATGCACACATGTACATACTTTGAACTATGGACTGGCAAATGGCCTTGATGTTTCCTACTTTTGATGCCTATCTGTGTATAATGTAATAAAGACAGTCACTCCTGTTGTCTGCTTTGTCAATGTCCTTGCTAAATTAAAGGTTTTATGTATGGGTATGGTTTCATGTGACAAATGCTCTGTATGCCACTTTAACATTGCCAATTGCTTGTTTTACTTTTTCAGAGTTTGCCAGAGGTGACAGGCAGTTTAGTTCTTCTTGACTCCGAGGCTTGAGGGTGCAATGATGGTTGTTTGTGATGATCTACTGTTATCCTAATCATTCTATGGTCAGGTTTGCTAAATTGTACACGTCATGTTAGGATGCAATACCACAACAGAGGTGAATTCTATCCACAGGATTACTTGCGGGCTGGCCAGGGTCCATCATATCTGTGTGATCTTTCTTGATGTGTGAACAGCAGTGTTGATGTGTGGTCATCTTGTGTAGGCCTGTCTTCCCAGTCACATGGGTACATTTGAATATGTGAACTTGAGTGGTCATACAGTGTGAATGGGCTGTCATTGTCAGTAGTGTTGATGTGTCTGTGCCCCTGCAATGCCAACTGCACACATTTATGATCCAGGTAATAAGTGCCTGTTTGTTTCAATTGTCAGCCATGTGTTTCAGATTGTGGGCACATGCAGGAGTTGTAGGTTGGGCACTGTGCAGTGTGTTGTTGTGTCCTTGCACTCCTAGAAGACACCTACTTGTTGTCGCTGCCTGTTGTGAGTATGCAGGGTGTGTGACTGCCAAGTCTGTGTTGTGTTTTGTTGCTCAGCCATATGTCTTGTTACTGTTTGTGCTCACTGTGCAGACCTGCTCAGCCACACTGACATTATTTGTGAGTTTTCTCATGCATTGCTGTCACTTGACCCATTTTTGGCTCCAGTATGGTATGTGGTATGTGGAGCCATGCCATCCCCTATATGTGCTTCTGATGCTTACACATTGTGAGTGACTCCTCTATGTGTTTGTGTACTGTACACTCCTCACCTGTCCACTACTGAAGTACACACCACTTCAATCTCATGTCTTCCACCCCATGGCTTGCCAGTGTGTGAGCCTCCCCAACACTTCATAGTGTGACACTATACTGTGGGCGGATGATCTGTGTACAGGACCAATGTGCCACTCAGGACAGTTTCACAATTATTTATGTGTTGTTTTCTTCTACTATTTTGCAGTCATGGTTGCTCATATGCAGTGCATATGTTTGAGCAGCACAGTTCTCTAGTCATGTTGTTTGCATCTGGGTTTCTCTGAGTTGTGCATCTGGGGGTGATGGGTAAGCTGTATGTGTGGTTTCTGAGGTACTGCTACCCTTCCTGGGTGTGATGTTATGTTTGTGCTGTGATGATTTGTGTTGTGGGAGTTCATGGTGTGGCACTCAGATATGTGTGCTACTTTTTTGGTTGGTGTGCACACACTGCTTGGTGTGCATGCAGTGCTGTCAGTGTATGTTGCCTTGTACTTGCCTGGTGTGCATCCCCCTGATGTCCATCTGAGTTTGCTATGTGATGGATCGGTATGTGCATCTGTTGTGTTTTTGTTGTAGATGTATGCAGTGTTTGGCCTGTGTTGGCTTTTTCTACTGACAGGTGCAATGTGTGTGTGTGATGTTCTATTTGCATGACTTTGTGTGTGAGTAGTTTGTGCATTGTGATACATTCAGATGTGTGTTGCATGTGTAGTGTGCATTACTTGTGTGTCTGTCACATGCAGCAATGTGGTTTCTTGTTCATGAGCTTGTTTTGAGTGCACAATGGTGGTTTGTCCTCCTATTTTTGACCTGTCACTTGTCAGGATTGTGCATGTGCATGCTTGTGGTACACTATGACACCATGTTCACTTGATGACTGGTGTGGTGTGTATGTGTGTATTAGCTGATTTGTCACATTGATCCCAGTTGGTGTTCATGATTGGCTTTTGAAGATGCAATTCTTGTTTGTGTTGGGGTATGGTGTCTGTGCATTGGTCCAGAGTGACCATGTTGTGTATTCCTGTTCTGTCTAGGGTCACATTGCCTTTCCACTGTTTGGCTGCACATGTCTGGGCTTGTTGGACTTCTGTGGATGTTGCTTGTGAGATTTGTGTTTGGCTATTGTTTTTGTGTCAGCATTGGTTCAGGCATCCCTGAGTGTGAATCTGATATTTGTGGATGCACCACAGGGTGTGTGATTGGTTGTCAGTGACCTCACAGGACATCATTTGCACCATTCTGTATGTTTCTCACAGGTGTTGAGTGTTGCAGGTGTGAAATGGGTAGATGTGTAGCATGTGTGAAGGTCCTACTTGTGTTTGACAGTCAGGGAGCGTGACAATGAGCCATGTGTGTTTTGCTGATGGCATACACATGTCAAGTAAGTTGACACAGATGTGTGGCTGGTCACTGTATGACTTCAGACACTTCCTATCATTCCTGTGCCTATGCATGGCTTGCCTTGATGTATCCCTGAGTTGTTGCACAGAGGTTACTTTGGTTTAATTTCACTCACTGTGCCACCCATGTCTGATTTGATGGCCTAAGGGTGGTGTGATATGTTCCTTCTCTTGCATGTGATGTACACATGCTATGTGGCTTGCTCCATGGTTTTCCAGCACTGTCCACTTCACTTTTGGCAGGCCCATTTATTGTCCTCCATTGCTGCTGACCTATGGTATGGGTATGTGGCTGGGTGTCAGTGTGGGGTGTTTCTGAGTGACTTGACAGGCAGTGTGGACAGTTCAGTGGATGCTCATATGCAGTGTAAGTCTTCATTTTGTAATTATACTCAGTTTGATTCACATGAGTGGAAGGTAGGTGTGAGGAGGAGGGTTGTCCAGCCCCTGAGCTTCTGTCAGGGTGTTCCTCTTCACCCCCACCTTCCCAGTCAATCTCCCTTGTCCTTTGATGTGTGAGGTGTGAGGTCTGGCTACACCTGGCTGATTAATTGTGCAGGGGGGCACAGGAGGGGCACACAGCATGTGCTCAAATGGGTGTGTGATGTGTACTGTGGGAAGGGTGAAGGGTGAAGGTGGAGCCCTGTGAATCTGGCCGGACTGCCCATGCCTGGCGCCGGCCCTGCCTACTACATTGTGCGCATGTTTTCCCGCGTCTTCACCGCTGCAGTGACTTTCCCGGGACATTGCAGTGATTTTGCGGTTGATGGGTGACCCAGATGCGGAGGTGTGGGTTTCTGACAGGTAGGACATTTGTGGGTACACTGGGGGATATGTTCCTGTCCACACCAGAGTGTCTGATGTGGACAGGAACCGTTTGTCAGCATAGGAGTTGTGTGTTGTGGTTGTATGCGGAGTTGTGTATTGGCGTACCTGCGGCGTTGTCCACGACGGTGTATTATTTGCTGCTGGTGGATGAGGTACAGCAGCGGAAAGGCTTGAAGGGCTGGATCCATAGCGGTCACGACCGCTTGGAGGGGACCGGGAGTCGAGGTTCGCGCTCCGCTGTAGTGCTTCCGCCATCTCCGGTTGGGCGGATTCTCCGCTGCGGTGTGATGGGCTGTTTGCGGCATTGTAATTTGTACGGCGGACGGGACGTCATTCCGCACGGCGGTGTGTCTCGATTGGCTCCCTCCGCCACGGTTGCGGGCGGAAATTTCTGGCGGTTCACGTAACTCCGCAGCGGACGGAAAATGGGCTATGTTTGCCAATCGTAATATGGCGGACGCAAGGACCGCTGCTGGAGTGCGGAAAGGACATTTTCCGCCAGCACCGCGGATGTGCCTCCGCCCGCCATCGTAATGAGCCCCTAAGTTTTTGGTGTTAAAAATCAAAAAGACCAGAGCTGAGGGCAAGGAGAAATCATTTGAAAAGTGTGTCTATCAATTTCGGACACCGTGTTTGTACACTGCCTTGTATCCTGCTGGTATTGAGAGATGCAGACATCACACCCAAGGCCCCTTTCACATGTCTGGCATTGCGATCACTCTACCTTTAAGGGGCGTGGACCACAATGTTGCCATATTGTAAAATTAGATAATCTGTAATTGAGGCCTGCTAAAACTTGCATGTGTTCACTGCTGTACATAATGTGGAACACAGTTGATTCCCATCCTATTGTGGGCACAGCGCAAAGTACTGGCCTACTTGTAACACTGCACACTGCAAATCTTAAGCAGCATTGCAAGACAGTTAATTCTTATACGGCTTGTGATTGCCTGAATTTGGTCACATGTTAAAAGGGTTAATTTGCAGTATAATTCGAACGGCCTATTCTGTGAATCGGTATCTAGCTTTTGAGATATTTTAAGGTATTTAAGTTTTGAAATAAATAGATGCTTTATTTTGTTGTGGGTTTTTTAAAAAAAAAGGAATCTAAACATGTTTAGCACCCAGTGTATATGTCATTATTCATCACCATGTGCACAAACAAAGCTTGTGCTAAAATATTCACTTTTTTAGTGTAATAACACAAGTTATTTTTTCAATGAAGTTCAAGATGTGGGTTATTTAATTTGCTAAATATTGCTTATTTTAATTGTTTACTAACCGGCACAATATTTTCTACATATCAAACCATTAGCTAGAAGTTTGGGGTCCTTGTAAATTCCTACTATCCTCTTAAAAACCTCTGTTTTGAGTTCTTGCAATGTGATGATTTATTATCGTTAACAAATGATTGAAATTTTTAATGAATCGAATAATAGTATAAATGCAACAACAATGACATCAGTTCACTGTTTTTAATATATTCCTTGGAAAGGAAATGTTTATACATTCCGCATTAGATTTCTTCGTTCTACAATTAGTTTGACTTACGCATAGAAACTATGGTAAGTTATTGGTAGACACTGCCATCTTAAGAATTTTGGAGACCCCGGGCAAAACATATTTTGAGGGCCCCTTTATGGAACAAAGTTTTTTTTTTTAACAATTTCCTGCTAATTCAAGTCCACATGCCAAATAATACTAAATTATATGTTACATTTTAACAAAGTTCAGTTTCTCAGGGGGCCCCTTGGAAGGTGGGGGCCCTGGGCAAGTGCCCACTTTGCCCATGCCTTAAAACGTATCTGTTGATAGAAGCCCACTTTCAATAAAATAGTGGATCATTCGTTTTACTCTGTTTAAATGTATTTCTCCTAAAACTGTTGCACATCCCCCCACTCAACAGGAATGAACAATTCCTTGGAAAGTTCAACTCATTTCAAAAGTGGCCTCTTTAACATCTGAAAAGGTTTGTAGTTCTAGATCAGCAAACTGTCACCAACAATTGATCTACACTCTACGGGGCATATTCTCAAGGAGCCATTGCCGAGTTAACGGCACTTTATCGCAGTCAAAGTTGCGATAAATTTATCGCCCCATTCACAAGCTGGTGCTAGCTGCCGATAACACCAGTTTACCTGCGAAAGCATCCTCAAAAAACATTGCCACAGATGACCCCTGCAACTATCGCTAATGAGATGCAGAGTAGGCGTTCCCGAGCAAAAAGCTGCGACAACACCACACCTCAACATTCTCAACGACCAGCCCGATCAGCGATAAGACCACAAAACAGGCGATATGGCGCGTTAGCAGCAGGAATCTAACACCTGCTCTGACCTGGTGTAAAGTCGGACGACAACCTGCACCATCAAAGGGAGCCCAGCCCACAGCCACACATGAAGAACAACAGATGCCATGGAGATACTCACCATGCATCCTGGAGCCCCGAGAGGGCAACAACACCCCCCCACCCCCCCCCCCCACCCCCCGGACACCCACCGCCCCCCCCCCCGGACTAACACTGAGGCAGCGCAGACAAAGAGAGCGACCTTCCGAAAATGCACCAACCCCACAGACCCAACACCAGAGAATGTCATTGCCCACTATATGCCCAAAGGGACAACCCTCCTCCACATCCTGACCACCATAGCCCACAGGCTGACGGTACCAACACAGCAGACAACCAACATCCCACTGCAGACAAAGCTGCTGGCCGTGCTGCACGTGTTGGCCTCTGGTACCCTCCAACCAACCTCCGCCTGAGACGGAGGAGTCACACAGCCTGGCCAATCCAAGTCCCCCACAACGGTCATGGATGACACCATCAGCTTGGTACCCCACTATCCATACCTCACACACACTGCGCAGGAACAGCTGGAGAGCAAGCAAGGTGTGTACGCCACAGCTGGCTTTCCACACGTGTCAGGGGGCAAGTGACTGTACACATGTCCTACTAGTGGCCCCTTGCGACACTGCACACAAGAAGCGCAACAGAAACCGCACGGATCCCACCAATGTGCAGGCAATAGTGGACCACCGTGGAATCTCCGCCAACGACGTCGCCAACCACCAAGGCAGTGTGCATGATACCTGCACCTCCCAACAGTCCATCATCAACCTGCACCACCAGGATGGCACCCACGGAAATGCACTGCTCGTTGGCCAATACCAAATGCACACACCACATATCTCAACTCCACAATCATGCAACACACAACACAGGAAATGCACACGTCACAGGCTCACATACAACATGCACACCCACCAGACACGACAGCACAACTCACTGTGGGAACCTGTGCCAGCCATGTACATGAGCCATCTACGGCATGGCACCTCGGACACACAATAGCAGATTGTCGGAAGAGGTGGGGACCAGGCATGTGCGAAGGAGGCAAGGGACCTATGAATGAGAATGTACACAATGCCAAGTGTGTCGTGGATGTGCTGGCCAGACACACATATCCATATCGACACACACCGCTGGTGTTTGAAGTGTAGTGGACAGTGGACGCAACCATGTCACCCCAGCCAGTGGGGAAATCACGGAAATGAAGCTTGTGACGTCCCCCCCGTAAGCGTGAGCGGAGTGGGCTGGCCCGGCGTATGCCAGGCCAGTGTAGGGGTGTGAATAAAAGGCACGTAACCCTGGGCGTGGTCCTCTTCCGGAAGTCCCAACGTCTCTGCCAGGGCGGCGCCCCTCACCCCGCCACGAGGCTGACGCCATGAGCGGTGTTGCCAGCGATCCTGTGCACCTGCTGCACCCCTGGACGCTGGTCCCCGAATCAGTCCTGCCCACCCCTGCGCACCCAGGCCTCAATGCCCACTTTCCGACACCGGCGTGTGTCGATGAGGGCCCACCACGTGCCGGTGCAATCTCCAAGCCTGAGGCCTGCGACCTTGGCAGCCTCCTCAGACCATCACGGCCTTCGCAACACAGGCCCGCAGTATTCCTTTCATGTTGACGTACTCCACCGGCATGCACAGCGGACAAGTAGGTCACACATTTGGAACTGAGTCTTGATTACACCATGGCAGAGCACATAAATCATGGCTGAGTGTATGTCACTATACACCCTTCGATGTGGTGCCAACTGGTCTTAGTGTTACATCACAGCCGCAAGATTCTGTGGGCCCACGCAAACTACTGCTCTCGGCCTACGCTGCGCTCGAGTAGGTCACAGAATTGGAACTGAACATCGATTATTCAAAGGCAGAGTAGGAATCATTGCACGCAAGGAGAGGCATACGAGGATGACGCGTTGCAGTTGGGAGAAAAAAGGATCATCATTACGGAGGTGATCGAACACTACCGACAACTGCCCTGATGTCACTAACTCTGTGCATCGCGAGCCTACGACACGTGGCTGTGGCCCACTGCTGACCGCTGCCTCCGGCCTACACTGAGGTCCAGTAGGTCACAGAGTCTGGAATCGACAATGCCGGAGTTCATATCAGTGTACCGGCATCATCGCAGACTGCATCCCCTCTCAGCCCCGGTGCCACTAAATCTGTTCCCCGACATTCATGGACACTCTCTGGTCGTACATTGGTGGCGTTTGAGTCTATGGACTAGGGGGTAGTTTTCATCCTCATGCAGCTGATACCGAATTGGTGGTGGCAACGAGGCAGTCGCTTTCCACTCCTCCATTTGCTGCTTCCGGATAGCTTCTGCCCTCTGCATCATGCCCTTGAAGAACACTGTCCCCCGAAACACTCCGCGACATTCACCTCCGACATCGACGAGGACCCGCTTAGTCTGCTTGGCCCTACCTCGTTGGACCGCAAGTCACCGTCCTGTGGCGGTGTGCCTGTGCCTGCCGCTGTGCGCCCGGGGCCACTAACTCTGTGCAGCTCAAGTCCGGGACCCTGTCTGAATAAATATTGGATGACCTCTTTGACGGTGGTCTTGGGGTCATCGATGCCATGTGCATGTGGCCCAGTGCTGTCCGCTGCCTCCGGCCTCAACTGCGGACCACCAGGGCTCACACATCAAATCGAGTCCTGACCGGCCCGAACGTCGCATCACCGCAGGAGGCACACGCCACCATCGCCAGGGCCAACTCCAACCACCATCTGCCAGAGTCGAGACAGTGGTACTGGCAGACTGACGGAGTTGCTCAGACCTGTCGTGAATGCCATCATCTGCCTGATCCCCTGCTCAGCACTCCAGGTGCCACTGACTCAGTGCACCGCAACCAATGGATCGTTACTGATTGAGTTTTGTGATGTGGAGATGTTGCGCAGCAATGTCACCTCAGGCAGTGTGGGAGACCTGGGACGTTGATGAGGAAGTTGCTGCTGGTCTAACACACCCCACTGCATCTGCATCAGAAATTTCCCGAATGCACACAATTCAAGTTATTTTCATCACATGAGCGCGCACAGCTCTAGTGCCCCAACCTCAGTGCACTGCAACTCACGGACACTTCTGTTTGTATGTTGGGTGACCTCTGTACTTGCTCCGGCTCCCTCCATGTTGCTCAGCAGTTGACTCTGTTATGCATGTGTTTTCTGTTTCCATTGCACTGGTGTCCACTGTTCAAGTTGTTGCCAGCACCGAGCACTCCGTGCGGGCTGGCTTATGCTCACCCCACACACATCTAGCACAGGCGTCAATGTACATGTGGCCCTGCCAATAAAGGGGCCGGGCGCACGTGCCCGTAGCCAGTTCAACATAATATCTGCGTGTGTCTCTATGGCAGTGTGGGTCTCCTTTGTGGGGTGTAGGTGGTCCCTGAAGGGTAATTGACACCCACGTATGTGATCTAGTTCGCCTTCCATGGGTTCGGACCACACCCGCACCTGTTCGGCCACCTCCTTTTGGCATTCTGACACCTGGCATTGGGGTGCCATGTGTGGGTCGGTGAAGTGTTGTGGGCCAGCCTTGCTTGCGTGTGCTTCATGCTGTGTGGTCTGTTGCAGGGGCTGGGTTCTCCTCAAAGTAGCTTGTCTGCCCTGGTCCTGGTGGTGGGTTGCGTGGGATGTCCATGGGCTGTTGTAGGGCGTCGGTGTCGAAGGTGTGTTGGTCGTGTCCTGCATCACTGATGGGTTGTCTGGTCTGACCTGATGGAGGTGTTGTTTGTCCTTCTGCAATGTGAAGGGGAGATGCATGTTGACATTGTAGGAGAGTAGGATCTGCTTCACATGGGTACCCCCACTTTTTGCTGATGCTTCACTGTTTTTCGACATTAGTCTGGCTGGGGCCCTGCTAATCAGAACCCCAGCCTAGCTGCTTCCTCTCTAAAATGGTTTCCATGTGCCTTAGGCACATCTCTGATTGGAATCTGGAGTGCCCTTATAAGTCCCTAGTATATGGTATACTATGTACCAAGGGCATAGGTACCTCAGAGGCCTGCCAGGGGCTGCAGCATGTATTATGCCACCCCTGGAAGGCCATCCAAACTGACACCACCGGTCTGCTACTGCAGCCTGGGTAAGGTGGTGCATGCACTCCTTACTGTGATATAGGTTACCTATATCACTAAATACATACACACATATAAACCTATAAGTCACTCCTAAGGCAGGCCTTATCAATCCTAAAGGCAGAGTGCATGGTTCCTATGTGAGAGGGTGCCCCTGCATGAGCAGGGCCCCTCTGCAGCGTTCGGAGACCATCTCTGATGCTGTTTGTAGTGCAGCCTGACCATATACTCTTAAGCGCATTATAACCTCGCGGTAAAATGCTAACTTTGGAATGGCTGCACCTAAACATGTCGTGTTTGGTGTCAAACATCTTGGAATACTACCCCCCACCAATTCTGGCGGCGGGGTAGCATTCCACCCTTCTAGAGGGAAAGACATGTTAACTCTGACTAACCCGGTAACTTCTTTCCAAAGCCCTGGCATCACAAAATGGATGCTGCTGCCACAGACACGAGTCTGGCCTCCTGCTGCTGGACGAAACTCCGGCAGGGGAGGCCTGGACAATAGGTTTCCTGTCCCAGGGAGGTGTGACCACCTCCCCAGACAGGATAATGTGTATTGGGGCTGGGCGGGAGCACCATCTGTGTGCTTTGAAGTCCTGCACTGGGGGCACATTTGGTGTCCCTGTGCATACCCCAGTTCAAACCGGATCAGGGGCTTCCAGCCCCTGCTTTGGCACAAACTGGACAAAGGGAAAGGGGTGTAGCCACCCCTCTGCCCTGACCCACCCATAGGTGGGGCCACAGAGTAGTCCAACCCCTATCCTTAGTATAAGTATAGGAACCCAGTCCTTAGGACTTTAGATTATCCCTGGACGAAACTCTGAAACTGAATCCTGGACCTTCGACGCTCTACTCACGATTAGAGGACAGAAGAATCTCCCTTGGGGTCAAGGAGTGACTCCCCTGCTTGGCAGGCACCAAAGAAGCATCTGTCCGGTTCCGCATTTCTGAAGCTCCCGTCGGACGCCGAAGTCATCGCATCACCAGAGGTGGATTCTCAGACTTCCCGAGGCTACTCCTGAGTCCCCAGCAAAGCTGAGGCCCGTGGCTATCGTGGGTGACTTGAGACCGTGACCCCTGGACACCGAGCACATTTGCAAGTGCATCCTCTTCTGGGTCTCCCAAGAAGTCGTGCTTTGGGCTCCGAGTAGCCCAAGCTTCCAGCACCACCTGCACTGAAGATCACTGGCCCTCACTCCACGAGTGTCCTGTAAGCCAGCTCCACGTGCGGCGTCACGAGGCTCCTTCGCGGTCACTAGCCCGTTGGCTAGTAGCCCTTAACGAAGGCCAATCTTTTTCTAACTTGGCATCCTGGTTGCTCCAGGCCTGCCCTCACTTACCTTCACTGGGTGAGTTCCCCAGACCTTGCTGGTCTGCACCATCGACGATCTTCCTCTGCATTGAGACTTGCCGTTGCCAAGGCTTGTTGGGTCCAATCCGGTCGCCGACACCTCAGTACTCGACAGACATCGTGTACCAGCCCGAATCCTGCTCCTGGTCGCCGACAACGCCTCCTGGACCTCGTGGCTGAAGAGTCAAGACGCCCATCAACGCACCTGAAGCACTCGACATCGGTGGGCATCTGTCCATCGCCTTCCTGGTCACTGGCTAGTGACCCAGACTCTGTCCTCTCTGCTTTCAGGTTCTTCAGAACTCCGATCCACTCTTGGATCCACCCGGACACTTTTCACTTGGTCGCCAGCAGCACTTTGCAGCAGATCGCCATTCAAATCGACGACGAAACCCGACCCCGAAAGGCACCTATGCACCCGGCTTCCCTGGGTGAGGTAACACGAGTACTCCGGTGCTCCCGTGGGTAGAGACTCTTCAAAGTCCTAGATCTCAAAGGGTTTGGTCCAAGTCCTCTTTAAAGTGTCCCTTTTCTCTAATTTCCCGATCACGACTTTCTCCATAGAAGTCAACGGCGTATCGCGGTTGTGTATTTACACTGCACGCGTCTCCCGTGGGTCCCCTGTGTCACTACCTTGTGTGGTTCCTTGTGGTCCAAGCACTTCTAGAGGCTCTAGGCCTAGTGTCTAGTTCAGTCGTGGTTCGCATACCACTTTATTGGTATATGGTTTGGTACGCCCCTAGGGCCCAAACGTGTATTTGTGCTATTACTGTGTTTAAATAACTTCTAACTTATGTACTTCGAACTCTAGCCTCATAAAGAGACTAGAGGGGTGTGTTTAGCAATAAATACATATATTTTGAATATACCTGGTGTGGTGCTCTTTCATTTGATCACTCAAGAGATTATAGACTGGTAAAACAAGCTGCTTTACATTCCTTCAAGACTTAGCCTGAAGGCTGCTCTCCATAGCTACCACTAGGATAGCTTTCAATAAGGTTGTCTTTAACCTATCTCCAATAAGGGGTTGTTTGGACTGGTGCAAGGTGCCCACTATAATTAGTGGACAGCATATGCCAGGCCAACTTCTCACAGACATTGTGTTGGCATTTATGTTGGCGCATTGTTCTTGTAGACATGCAGACTGTGTGACAATGTACATTGTGGCTGTTTGGGCGGTGCTGGCAATTTGAGGGGAGACAATGGACATTTGGACTACATGACTGTTGTGAGGTTATACCCATACATTTGCATCTCACAGTTCCCTGCTCTGTCAAATGTGATATCCTGTTTATGCGCATGGGCGGACCCAGTTGTGTCCCCTGTTCTGCAGTGTCGGTATTGCACTTTGTGCCACATTGTCACGGGATGTGCTGTGATTGCCATGTGTGTGTGCTGCAGTGTGCCACGGGGATGGGGGACATGACCCTGGGTTATTGTGGGTGTGAAGTGTGCTACACGTTGTTGTGCATTTGTGCCATTGTGCCCATCTCCCCCCTTCCCCCCAGGACCTGTTCGTTACTCACCCTGTTGTTGTTGTGTCAGCTCCTCTCGAGCTGTGTCCGTACTGCCACCTCCTTGCACCGTCTCCACACTGATGGCTGGCCTCCATTTCCTCCAGCTCCTCCTGTGGTGCAGGACTCCCACCTCCTGTCGCCGTAGCTGCCTTCCTGTTGGCAGCTGCTTTGGGCCTGGTTTAGGTTTTCACGTCATGCCAGCGCCTCTTGGCCTCCTCGGCACTCCGGCTGCATTCAAGGTGGTCTGAATGTGGGTCAGTTGCTGGTAGTGTTCTGTCACATCCGTGACGCTGGTCTTGTTTTCCTACGGACTGCACCCCGTCTTCCTCTCCCTCTTCTCCTTGGCCTTCCCCGACCCAGTTGGTCCTTGCTGGTGGTCTGTGTGGCTTGTGGGGTTCGCGTTGGCCTCTGCGCTGGGTCAGGGTGCATCCATGTTGCTACGCACTTTGGATTGGTTCTGGTGTGTTGTTTTTGTTGCTTCTATGGTGCATTTTCCCACCAGACGCGTGGAATTTACAGGCCTGCCGCTGGTTTTCGCTGCTTTTTGTATCGCGTTCGGCCTCATCGCAGCTTTTTTGGCGTTCGTGTTTCGCATTTTTGCGGCGTGGCGTTGATTTTAACGCGGTCAGTTGACGCGTTATCTGGAGACTATCGCATGGTACTGCCGTATTGTGAATACTTGGTTAACAGGGTGTAAATGTCCCGCGATGGACTGCGATGTTGAGGGTTGCGTTAAGTCACTTTTGCAATGGTTATCACACGTTCTTGAGAATATCCCCCTACGTCTGATAAGAAACGGAGATCAGCTGCAGGGGTGGCACCTTCATATACAGCTCTGCTTTGTCACTTCTGGAGGTGCCAAGCTGCACTGCGCCACCTGCTGGGCACAGTAGTCCTGCTCTAAAGTTTTCCCAATCCAATCTAGTGGGTGGGGAATATTAAAAAAGATAGGAATCTGAGATTAGATAGAGTTTCACCAGAAAGAGCATTACCAAAGGTTAGTTACTTGCCTATGTGCAAATTTGAAGCAGACTATCGTATCACAACATGTTTCTTAACATTGTCCTGTTTTTAGGATACTACAAAAGTAGCTATTCACGAGTAAACCCCGCAAAGATGTTAATGTGCGTGTTCTTTTGTTCTACTGACAAGACGTTTCCTTTTCTGTATAAAACTCAAGACTGCCAACAATTTTTTCCTCACAAAACAGCCAAAACCACTGGCATTTGACAACAATTGGCAATGACTGAATCTCAGCTTTACAGGAGGGCTTAATTTCGGGTGACCAGCATTTTAAAGCAAAAAAACATGACTTTTCACAAAAATAGAAGAAGGACTACAATTTTACTTCAACCGAGCGCACAGAATGACAGCACTAATGAATTACATAGAATTACAGAAAAGGCAGTACGAACATAAAATAAATGGAATTTTTAAAGCCAGTATCATGCCGGTTAATAAAATTGCTTTCTTATAACAGCTGCTAACTCCCCGTGCTTTGGAAGAGATAAAAAGTAACCTCCCATCGTTTTCACTCGACCCTCTCAACCGTGACAAGACCTAAATTTCCCAACATCTGCCGGGACAGCTGGTGAAAAACCTCCTGGCAAATCCAGGACACCTGGTCACCCTAGCTTAATTGATAATGTGGAATAGAGTATTAACGGAAAATTCTCCCATTTGTGAAGGAAGTGCTAAATCAGGAAGAGAATTGAGCAGTTTAATTTCCTCCACCACAGCGATACTATGGTGGACGAAATGCTGGAGCAAAATTTTGCTCCAAGTTAAGCAGTTGTACCACAAAATTAAATGATTTTCCATTTACCGCTAAACTCTAAATTAGTCTCTTTATTTTGGATCTTATTTTTACGAACTTATTTAAATGCTGTCTGTCTTTCCTGATATTAAAGAGCGTGAAAGAATTATTGGTCCTTCATGTAGAGCCTTAATGTATAATGTAAATTACAAAGTCTATCGATACTGGCAAGCTAGTTACCGCTCCTTCTCTATCAGGAATACCTGGAAAACATTATGTTTTAATTATAATGAACCACTAGGTGGCAGGCTTGACCAAGAATTAAAACGTTTTTCCAGTCACGCATCAGATGAAAGTTGTTACTTATGGATCTTTTTAAATCCAATAAAATACACCTGATTTTTAGAAACTGCATTTCTCTACATCAGTCCAGTCACAACTAACTATAGTGAGCCCTCTTCCTCCAGACAGGAGTCCGATTACTAGTTTTTTCCTTACATATTGTAAAAAAGCAAAGTCTCTACTGGCTCTGTATATACTATACCAAAGTGAGGTATAGTGTGCACAGAGTCCAGTGGATCCCCAAAGGTAGGCAGAGGTAAAGGTAGATAGCACCTCACTCTCTATTTGTGGTAGTGTGGTCGAGCAGTAAGGCAGTATCAGAGGACAGTGTTAAGCATTTGTTGTACACACTCAGTCAGCAAATGAATTCAATTGTTTTTGTATAAAAATATTCTTTTAGCTATTTTATTTCTAGAACAAAGCAAGCCTGGCACAGGAAAGCAATAAATACTTTACAGTAGTAAATGCTGATTGTAAAACAGTTCAATTGCAATTGTAGATGTACTATGGTTTGACTTACAGTATTGTTTCAGAGAAATGCAATCACTTGTAAATACAGTACATTGACTTCAATGGGATTTTCATTAAAATAGCAGGTAAGTAACTTTTGGATTACTTTTCTTACTCAGTGCTGTATGCCTAGATGCAGCACTGGGACATTTTCCTGTAAACAGGTGAGTAAAAGCGTTTTTGCTGAATCGTACAATTTTAAAGAATTGTTTTAGGTTTCAAAACTCCACACTTAGAAACTTTTTCAGGAAAAAGTGTCAATGTTATCCTATGGAGGAAAATATGGTTATCAGTTTTTAGGTAAGTAATCGGTCTTTGGAGTTGAGGTTCTGGGGTTAGGCTCAGGGGTCCCCCAGGGTCAGTGATGCACTCCTGTTACACCCTCAGCGGCACTAGGGTGGCCGGGTGCAGAGTGTTGAGGCCCAATGTTATCCAATGGGGGATAGGGGGCCTCCGGTTGGTGGCTGCTGGCAAGCAGGCCACTGGGTTGTGGGAGCAAAGCTCCTGGACTTTAGCTCAGGGCAAATGGGGAAACAGATTAGCACCAAAGGTGCACCCTCAGCGGCACTAGGGCGGCCGGGTGCAGGGTGCTGTTTCGAGGTCAGATGCCCTGTTGTTTCCAATGGAGAACCTCCGGTTAGCAAAAGCACTGCAGGCAGGGAGACGAAGGACTTCTGGGTGCGACCACCACTTCGAGAGGTAAGTTGGGAAGTTAGGGGTTGGTTAGGCACCGTTGGTTTGGGCACACAAGGCCGTGGGGTGTCGAGTGCAGGGGTGCCTTTAGGGGTCGGATCTTCTTACCAGCTCCTGGTCGCAGTTAGGGGGGCCTTCTGGATTTAGGCTGCAGGCGTCGGCTGGAGGTTTGAGGCAGGTCAGGGGTCGCTGGATCTCGGTTCAGGATCTCCGGGGTGACCTCCTCGTGGTGTTTGCCCACTCGAGCTCGGGCCGTGGACGGCAGGTGCAGAGTGGGGCGGATTCGCGGTCTCCGGCTGCTGCCAGAGGTTGCAGTTGAACAAATCCGGTGTTCACGGGAGAAGTAGTCTTTGGAAGTGAAGGCAGGCAGGTCCTCCGGGGTTTTTGAGGTTGCTGGCTGCAGGACACACCGGGATTTCGCAGGAGCTGGTTCGAGGGGGAGACAGGCCGGTAGGGCTGGGGCCAAGTCAGTGGGCGTCTTCCTCTTGTTAGCTGCTGCACGGCCGTTCGGTCCTTCTTCTTTTCTTCTTGTTTCTTGTCTGTATCTGAGGAAGCAAGATTCAGGGGTGCCACTAAAGACTAGATTTAGGGGCGTTACAGGTAGGTAGAGGTCAGGGACCAATGGGTCCCTTCCCTGGGGTGGGTACACCCCCTATTGTGCCACCCTCCAGTGGGAGGGGGGCAGGAGCCTGTCCCTGGTTGGCTGGGTCCCCCCCATCTTCAAGATGGCAGGGACTGGAGGGGTGGAGTTGTCAGAGGTGGGTACACCTCTCTTCCTCACTTGTTTTTCCCGCCGGTTCTCCCGCCCAAACTGGGGGTCAGAACCAGTGGGGACCAGTTGCTGAGTACAGCAAGTGGCCTGTGGAAGCTCACAAAGGTGGCAAGCCTTTGAAGCTTCCCCTTCGTGAACCCTGCCCATCCTGGGGGACGAGGCTTGGCACCTCGTCCCAGGATGTGCATTGTTTCAGGCCCCAGAGAGCAGCAGGCTCTCGACCCAGGGGTCCAGAAACATGTCTGGTGGTGGCAGTTGAAAGCAGCCACTCAGCCTGGACACCCTCTGAGTACATTTTACATTAAATCCCACACTGGCATCAGTGTGAGTTTAATGTGCTGAGAAGTTTGATACCAAACTTCTCAGTTTTCAGTGTAGCCATTATGGTGCTGTGGAGTTCGGTGCGCAGTCAAAATATCGATTTTTTTAGTTCGACCTACACTAATATCGAGTTTTTAATATCGTAGGGACAGAATATCGATGTCAAGAATATCGGTGACCAGAATATCGACCTTAAGGTAAGTAATATCGTTTTTTTTTATATCGAAGTAAGTAATATCGAAGTAAGTAATATCGTTAGCAAAAATATTGTTGTTAATAATATCGATATTTATATTAGTGTTATGTATTTTAGTATGTATTTTATATGTATGTTTAACATTTTTTGTAATGTATTTTCATTATTTTTAAATATATGTATTAAATGTTTAGAAATTAGTAAATTTTTTAAGTAACTTTTGCGTTTTAGTATCAGAGCGGGTTGTGGGTTTATAGGGAATAGGGTGGGAAGTAATTTAATTATAATTAATTAATTAATATGTTTTTATTTATTGTTATTGATTATTAATTTATTGTTAATTAATTTTTAATTGGTAATTAATTTTTTTAATTGATTAATTTATCATTATATTAATTATAATTAAAAATAATAATTATTGTTATTGCTAGTTAATTTATTGTTAATTAATTATTAATTGGTAATTAGTTTTTATTAATTGATTAATTGATAATTAAATTATGTTAATTCTTATGTGTAGCGGGTTGTGGGTTTATAGGGGAATAGGGTGGGAAGTAATTTAATTATAATTAATTAATTAATATTTTTTTATTTATTGTTATTGATAATTAATTTATTGTTAATTCATTATTAATTGGTAATTAATTTTTATTAATTGATTAATTTATAATTATATTAATTATAATTAATTTATTATTATTTTTTATTTATTGTTATTGTTAATTAATTTATTGTTAATTTATTATTAATTGGTAATTAATTTTTATTAATTGATAATTAAATTAATTGTGTTCTTTTTTATGTGTAGGGGGTTGTGTGTTTATGGGGGAATAGGGTGGAATGTAATTTAATGTTATTTAAGTAAATATTAATTTAATTTTATTGGTATTTATCATTAATTTTTTAGTTAATTAATTATTAATATGTTATTTATTTTACAAAAATTATTTAATTAATAAGTATGTTCATTTAACCCCTACGCTATCCTACATTTTCCACACTGTTACACTCACTGGAGTTGGAATAGTAATTTTAACCCTACGCTATCCAACACTTTCCCTACTGTTGCACTTACTGGAGTGGGAATAGTAATTTTTACCCCTACGCTATCCAACACTTTCCCTACTGTTGCACTCCCTGGAGTGGGAATAGTAATTTTAACCCCTACGCAATCCTACACTTTCCCTACTGTTGCACTCACTGGAGTGGGTATAGTAATTTTTACCCCTACGCTATTCAACACTTTCCCTACTGTTGCACTCACTGGAGTGGGAATAGTAATTTTAACCCCTACGCTATCCAATACTTTCCCTACTGTTGCACTTCCTGGAGTGGGAATAGTAATTTTAACCCCTACGCTATCCAACACTTTCCCTACTGTTGCACTCACTGGAGTGGGTATAGTAATTTTTACCCCTACGCTATTCAACACTTTCCCTACTGTTGCACTCACTGGAGTGGGAATAGTAATTTTAACCCCTACGCTATCCAATACTTTCCCTACTGTTGCACTTCCTGGAGTGGGAATAGTAATTTTAACCCCTACGCTATCCAACACTTTCCCTACTGTTGCACTAACTGGAGTGGGAATAGTAATTTTTACCCCTACGATATCCAACACTTTCCCTACTGTTGCACTCACTGGGGTGAGAATAGTAATTTTTACCCCTACGCTATCCAGCATTTTCCCTACTGTTGCACTGTTTGGAGTTGGAATAGTAATTTTATTACCTCCACTATCTAATATTTTTTGTATTATTTTAGTTAATGTAGTATATAATTAATTTTGAAAAGATTATAAATAATGTTAATTTTTTTAATTTGTTATATATATTTATTTAATTTTTATTTATATTATTGTTTTATGTGTAAAGATGTATTTATAATTTATATATTTTTTTTTAAATTATAAGTTATTAAAATAATTATTAAAAATTATTAGTAAGTATATATATTATATATTATATGTATAAGTTTAATTTATTTTTACATTACATACATATTACTTATAATTTTTAAACATTTAAAAATATTTTTAACTATGTTTATTTTAATTATATGTATTATTTACTTTATTTTACATTATTTTTTAACTTAAATAAAAAACGATATTTTTAACAACGATATTTTTGACATCGATATTTTTTTTCGATATTTTTGTACTTACCATATTGTAGATAGGATGTCGATATTCTTGACTTCGATATTCTTGCTTCGATATTTCTGTAGGTCGATAGTCTGAACTTCGATATTTTGTCAGTGATTCGTGGAGTTCGTAATGACAAACTCCCAGCACCATATACTCTTAATGGCAGCACTGCACTTACAATGTCTAAGAATGGACTTAGACACTGTAGGGGTACAGGGCTCATGCACCTGTACCCTCACCACTGGTATAGTGCACCCAGCTAGATGGGTGACTGATCTATGCCAGGGCAGTGGGTTGTAGGCATGGCACACAGAGATGTGTGCCATGTCGACTCTTCACTTTGTTCTGCACCAAAACACGCAGCCTGCAAAGGCAGTGTGTGAGTGTAGTGGTACAGGACCTCTAAGGGTGGCACAATAAGTGCTGCAGCCCTTAGAGGCCTTCCCTGGTCACAGTGCCCTGGGTACCTGTGATACCATTTACCAGGGGCTGACCTGTGGCCAGAGATGCCAATTAGGTTAGTTTTGGGGAAAGAACACGGGCCCTGGGTACCTGATTAGCATGGACCCAGGGCACATCAAGTAAAAGTGCATCAGTAGTGTGGCAAAAAGTGGGGGGGTTACTGCAACAGAAACCCAGTTTCCTACATCTACGCCCCAATCCTATGAGTGGCAGCCCACAAACAATTCCACATACCGATAAGTGATCCTATTGTGGAACTGGGCCGGCATCAGGATTGGACTGGCCTATAGGGCAATCAGGCAGTGCCCGATGGTCTGGTCTGTAAGATCCAGATTTGCCTTATAAGAACGGGAAGTGGGGTTTCACCAAACAGTGAGAAAATATGTCCTTTCATACGACCTTGGAAAAAGGATTTCCCACATTACTACACAAGTACATGGTTCTCAGGATATGCACCAATGGGATACAAGCAAAAAGAAACAATTTAGTACAAAATACATTCGAAGAGTCTCTCACAATACTATTACATTAGGTTCAGTGGTTCTCAGATTCTGGGACAGGCAGGTTGTCCTTGATTAGGTACATCACGATCGCAAGACTGGGAACGTTCCCGTCTTTCAGTGCAAAGCTCGCAATTCTTAGTTAGAAAAGAAGGACAACAACAGTGATCATGTGGTGTATTGCGACTGCATTTCAAAATGGAAGAAAGCACATATTCGGTTCATGTTAGCGCAAGCTCTGAAGAAAAAGGAAAAAACAAATTCCACACACCACGTCTGCATTTTGAGAGCATTGCTAGACAATCTTTTTGATTATGAAGTTGGCTCTAATCTTTTACAGAAGCGCCCTTTTGGCAGATGGAATGGCATCAAAAGGACCACCAAACGTCATTTCTGCCACCATTCCTTCTGTTTATGGGGTGTTTTACCACAGTGCAGAGTTATCGATATCGTCTTGCACTATAACGTCAATATATTTTACACACTGGCACCAGTTATGGTTAGGTAAGAGTATCCACTGAAAATCAGTTGTTTTTTAAAGTAATTTTGTTGCAGCGTTTGACTTATCTTCATGAAACATTTCGAAAAATATTAATGCGATTTGGGATCAGCATTGCAAGCTTCATGCAGATACATGAAGGGGAACAATTGGGGCTCAAAAAAAGCAACTTCTCCCATTATAACTCTCATAGGATTCTTCACTCTCCTCTACAGGAAGTAAAGCTGTATGGGCTGTAACAGCTGGTGCATAGGGGAGACTAGAGTGCTGCCCCACCACAAAGAAGAGACTGCTTTTTTTTGTTGTTGAGTTTTATATAGCACAAACTTGACTTGAAGGTATCAGAGGCTTTACATGAGCACCAGTTGCGTTACAGACAGACGCATTCATTTTGTTAGGCACAGGGAGATTGTGATTTGCCCAGAATCACAGGATGTTGGGAGTCCCTGCTGAGATTCGAACCCACTTCCCCAGCTTTGAAGTCGACCACTCTAGCCATTAGGCCTCTCCCCTAGCTTGGACGACAGAAATGTAAACTGATGAAATGACAGATTGGTTGTTTCGTCTGTTGATGTTTTTGAGACCTGTGAAGCTGGCAGGCCAAAATATGCATGTCAGCAGCATAGGACAAAGGGCATCTGTTGTGCTTCTCAGATTGCACATGTGTGAGTGGCGCTTTTGTTTTCAACCCTCTGACATATTTACAATCCACAAACATGCTGCACAAGCACAAAGTAGTGTAGCATGGTTAGGGATAGGAGCTGGGTAGTAAAGTGGCATCGCCCCAGGGCTTTTCAGAAGTGAAGATGGAGTGGGGGTGAAGGAGGTTAGCTCTATCCTGATGTCTGATAGGGTTAACTTGTAAATGAGGCATAACATGTGAAATTGGTATTTAACACACTAAGGGGCAGATTTACAAGCCCCTTGCACCACTTTTGCGTCATTTTTAACATGGGAAAAGGGACGTAAAAGTGGCGCAAGGGGCTTGTAAATAAGCCCCTAATTTCCTCATGTTTTGCCTTTTTTACGGACGTTTTGTCCTAATAAATTTCTACAGGTTTGTCCTGCCAGAATCTATCAGGGGAAAACTGTGAGTTTGCACAGGAATCGGAATTTAGCCCTGAACTTGTAAATTGGGCCTTTATCTGTAATACTTGGAAGTGACTGCAAGAACTGTATGTGTCTTCAGGATGGGCTAATTAAATTGTACAGAGGCATACGGCATAGGAGCAGGGCCTCAGGAAAATCTTGTGGAGCTCAATAAACACTTCTTCTAAGTCAGCGGTTCTTAACTTTTTTACTTCTGGGGACTCCTACTGAATCATTATTGGAATCCAGGGACCCCTCCACTGTGTCATTATTGGAAGCTGGGGACCCCTACCCTAAACAATTTCTATGACATGGACCTCAAAACAATACACAAAAGTACAAAAACAATTACACAGAAAACAAACGCTCAAATATTGAAATATGTTGTGTAATACACAATCAAATATAGAAATTGTTTCAAATTTCCAATATTGCTTCTTATTTGCATATATTCTATTTATTTTAATAGATTAATTTTAATATTATTTAATTTTGCAAAACAGTTGTGGACCCCCTGAGTTGGCCTTGCGGACCTCTAGGGTTCTTCAGACCACTGGTAAAGAACCACTGTTCTAAGCCATTTGTGTTTTTTCTGGAAGCGTCTCTGTTTATCAGATAATGTGCACAGTTGTGTCATTATCAATAGTTATTTTAATAATGATCTGCATGCTACCAGTTCGATTGAGCAGTGTGCTGTTTGCTTAATGAAAACTGTCTTTCCCGCAATGAGTTTTCCTATACAGTCATGACACGAACCAGAAGCACGTAAAAAAAAATACTCTGAGAAAGTATTGCTCAGAAAATAGTGCTGTTCCAGGCAAATACCAGGCGCTCACCCCAAGTGGGTGCACAACAAGTTTCCACTGAATAAGTGATGTAGGGTAGGCCTGGGCGTAGTTCACAGAGTGACCAAAAAACGCCACCACACTACGCGGGATTCCGCAAGCGGCTGAGTGCGTTCGGATGCGCCATTCGCACTCATTTTTAGTGCTGGGTGTTTATCCTGCACTGGAAATTCTGCACGGATTGCACCATGCACAGCGCAAGAGAGCGCTGCTTCTTTCTGCCACTCAAGCAGATTTTTTACACAAGTGGCAGCTTCCTCAACGTGAACGGATGGTTTCTCAACGCGAGCGGTCACGACCATCCACAACTGACCATGTTGAAAACTCTCGCTGGGAGGTGGTCTAGCGTTGGATTTCCTTGTTCACGCTTGCCAACTTAACGTTGGTGAGCGAGGAAAAAACTCTGCTCCACTTTGCAGAGCGGAGTTTTTTGGAACTCCGGTGCTCCGCAGAACACAGAGTGCAGAAAATTCCACGAACTCCACGAATGGAGCGGAGTTCACCGCCAGTCGCAGCCAGCGTGACTCGCGGGTGTGGGGGGGCGGCAGGTCGCGCAGGGATTGGGTTGTGCGGGAGGGGGGGGGTTAATTTTATTTTTAAAAAATAATAATAAACTTACCTTCGCCTCCGGTCCCGCGTCGCTTCTCCTCTCTCTGCTCCTCACAGGAAGCAGGCAGCCTCCCTCTCCTAACAACTCACTAAGGATATGTTCTGTGAGAAGTTGGCCTGGCATATGCTGTCCACTAATTATAGTGGGCACCTTGCACCAGTCCAAACAACCCCTTATTGGAGATAGGTTAAAGACAACCTTATTGAAAGCTATCCTAGTGGTAGCTATGGAGAGCAGCCTTCAGGCTAAGTCTTGAAGGAATGTAAAGCAGCTTGTTTTACCAGTCTATAATCTCTTGAGTGATCAAATGAAAGAGCACCACACCAGGTATATATTCAAAATATATGTATTTATTGCTAAACACACCCCTCTAGTCTCTTTATGAGGCTAGAGTTCGAAGTACATAAGTTATAAGTTATTTAAACACAGTAATAGCACAAATACACGTTTGGGCCCTAGGGGCGTACCAAACCATATACCAATAAAGTGGTATAAGAACCACGACTGAGCTAGACACTAGGCCTAGAGCCTCTAGAAGTGCTTGGACCACAAGGAACCACCCAAGGTAGTGACACAGGGGACCCACGGGGGACGCGTGCAGTGTAAATACACAGCCGCGAAACGCCGTTAACTTCTATGGAGAAAGTCGCGGTTTGGAAATTAAAGAAAAGGGACACTTAAAGAAGGACTTGGAGCAAACCCTTTGAGAACTAGGTCGTTCTAGAGTCTCTACCCACGGGAGCACCGGAGTACTCTTGTTACCTCACCCAGGGAAGCCGGGTGCATAGGTGCCTTTCGGGGTCGGGTTTCGTCGTCAATTTGAATGGCGATCTGCTGCAAAGTGCTGCTGGCGACCAAGTGGAAAGTGTGCGGGTGGATCCAAGAGTGGATCGGAGATCTGAAGAACCTGAAAGCAGAGGGGACAGAGTCTGGGTCACTAGCCAGTGAACAGGAAGGCGATGAGCAGATGCCCACCGATGTCGAGTGCTTCAGGTAGGTTGATGATCGTCTTGACTCTTCAGCCACGAGGTCCAGGAGGCGTTGTCGGCGACCAGGAGCAGGATTCGGGCTTGTACACGATGTCTGTCGAGTGCTGAGGTGTCGGCGAGCAGATTGGACCCAACAAGCCTTGGCAACGGCAAGTCTTGATGTAGATGAAGATTGACGATGATGCAGACCAGCAAGGTCTGAGGAACTCACCCAGCAAGGGTCAGTGAGGGCAAGCCTGGAGCAACCAGAGAACCCAAGAAGAAAAGGATTGGCCTTCGTGAAGGGCTACTAGCCAATGGGCTAGCGACCGCAAAGGAGCCTCAAGACGGTGCACGTGGAGCTCGCTCACAGGACACTCGTGGAGTGGAGGCCAGTGATCTTCGGTGCAGTTGGTGCTGGATGCTAGGGCTACTCGGAGCCTAAAGCACGACTTTGTGGGAGACCCAGAAGAGGATGCACTAGCAAATGCGTGCGGTGTCCAGGGGTCATGGTTCCACGTTACCCACGACAGCTACAGGCCTCAGCTTTGCTGGGGGCTCAGGGCAGCCTCGGGGAAGTCTGGAAATCCACCTCTGGTGATGCAAAGACTTCGGCGTCCGACGGGAGCTTAGGCAATGCAGACCGGACAATTGCTTCTTTGGTGCCTGCCAAGCAGGGGAGTCACTCCTTGACCCCAAGGGAGATTCTTCTGTCCTCTAATCGTGAGTAGAGCGTCGAAGGTCCAGGATTCTGTGTCAGAGTTTCATCCAGGGATAATCTAAAGTCCTAAGGACTGGGTTCCTATACTTATACTAAGTTTAGGGGTTGGACTTACTCTGTGGCTCCACCTATGGGTGGGTCGGGGCAGAGGGGTGGCTACACCCCTTTCCCTTTGTCCAGTTTGCGCCAAAGCAGGGGCTGCAAGCCCCTGATCCGGTTTGAACTGGGGTATGCACAGGGACACCAAGTGTGCCCCCAGTGCAGGACTTCAAAGCACCCGAAGTGCTCCCGCCCAGCCCCAATACACACTATCCTGTCTGGGGAGGTGGTCACACCTCCCTGGGACAGGAAACCTATTGTCCAGGCCTCCCCTGCCGGAGTTTCGTCCAGCAGCAGGAGGCCAGACTTGTGTCTGTGGCAGCAGCATCCATTTTGTGATGCCAGGGCTTTAGAAAGAAGTTACCGGCCAGGCCAGGGTTAACATGTCTCTCCCTCTAGAAGGGTGGAATGCTACCCTCCCGCCAGAATTGGCGGGGGGTAGTATTCCAAGATGTTTGACACCAAACACGACATGTTTCGGTGCAGCCATTCCAAAGTTAGCATTTAACGCGAAGTTATAATGCGCTTAAGAGTATATGGTCAGGCTGCACTACAAACAGCATCAGAGAAGGGTCTCCGAATGCTGCAGAGGGGCCCTGCTCATGCAGGGGCACCCTCTCACATAGGAACCACGCACTCTGCCTTCAGGATTGATAAGGCCTGCCATAGGAGTGACTTATAGGTTTATATGTGTGTATTTATATAGTGATATAGGTAGCCTATATCACAGTAAGGGGTGCATGCACCACCTTACCCAGGCTGCAGTAGCAGACCTGTGGTGTCAGTTTGGATGGCCTTCCAGGGGTGGCATAATACATGCTGCAGCCCCTGGTAGGCTTCTGAGATACCTATGCCCTGGGTACATAGTATACCATATACTAGGGACTTATAAGGGCACTCCAGATTCCAATCAGAGAGGTGCCTAAGGCACATGGAAACCTTTTACAGAGAAAGCAGATAGACTGGGGCCCTGAATAGCAGGATCCCAGTCCAACTAAGTCATAAACCAGCAAAACACCATAAAAAAAGTGGGGGCAACCATATAGTCAGATTCCACCTTCCTACATAACCCCCCAAACGAAAGGAGATAAGGCTAACCTTGGCCAGTTGAGCCTTTATTGACTAAGTGGCCATATAAGGAAGCACCTGCACTAGCATGGTTGCCCCCTGTCTTATGGTCCACTAAGCAATCCCTCACCCTAAGGGTATGAGAGGATCTCCACCATGGGGAATCACTACCTGTGGTGTGCTTAGGTAAAGTACAAGGCTGGTGAGGTGTCTGAGTAGGGAAGTGAGGCCCTAGGAATGTTGGCCTCAGCTTCCTCAGATCACTGGTCACCATGTATGCCTGTCTTTCCATGACTGAGTTGCACTTTGCTCTAAGGGTCAACCTTTGGCTGCCTACAGCTGGGGGTTGGGTCCCTTTGGATGGACTACTGGAGGGACATGGCAGGTTTGGAACCTTCTGGTCCCAGGTTTGCCCTTGCCTACCAGAGTCCTTCTGGGGAGGTCCCTACATAAAGGTATGGGGGATCCCTCAGTGTGTAGAGGAATTTTCACCTGGCTAGGGCTACTAGACTGGGTGCCCCTAATCTGCTGATGGGGGTTCCTCTGGACAGGGGGCCCTGGGGGTCCACTGACCTCCCTGACCTCTGCAGCCCTGGGCTGACTGAGGCAGGGTAGAGAGGGGCAGGTTACCTGCTCCAGACTGGGTACCACCTTGGAAGGGTCCTCTGCCATCAGGGGGTGGCCAGGCCAGGCCTGACTACCTCTGTGGCAGTTCCTTCACTAGGGGTAGGGTCAGTTCCCTGAGGAGGCTGACTCTTACCTACTGTCTGGGGGAAGAAGACTTTTCTTCAACCCTTGTGCTCTCTGTTGGGGGAGAGGGGCCATTCTTTCAGGCTCCATCTCTCCAAATTCTTGGGCTGGGGCTGTGGCCATCACAGCCCCACTAACCTTTACAGGGACACCCAACATCCTGAGATGGGTTTGGTGTTCAACTTCAGCCCAGGCTGAAATTTCCAGATCATTGCCCATCAGGCAATCTACAGGTAAGGTTGGGGACACTGCCACTCTTTTGGGCCTGTGACCCCCTCCCAGCTGAGATTGACTATGGCCATGGGGTGATCTGTTCCGACACCATCAATGTTGGTCACCTGGTATTTTAACTCAGGTAAAAGCTGGTGAGGGGGACTAGTTTCCCTGCCACCATGGTGACACTAGCCCCTGTGTCCCTAAATGCCACAGCTTTCTGACCATTAATTATTGGCTCCAATCTGTACCTGCCCAATGCTGTGGGACCCATGGTAAAGGTGGCAAATCCTAGACCACCATCAGAGTCAGAGGAGTCTGTTGAGGGGTCCCTGTCTAAACTAGGGCCCACCTCTGTTCCTCTTGCAAAGGCACCTAACTTTTTGGGTGCACTACTCCCAACTGGAGGATTACTACTGGTAGTACCAGGAGGGGCGGTAGTAGTTGTGGGAGAAACATTTTCTTTATTGCCAATCCTGGGGCAACTGGGATCAGTTTTCCAGTGCCCAGGCTTTTTACAGACATGGCAATATGGTTTCTTTTCAGGAGAAGAAGGAGTTTGGGACCCACCCCAGAAGAGGAATTTTGGGGCCCTGTAGGGGACTTATCCTTAGATTTATCCCCACCTTTCTCTTGGGACTTAGTAGAATCTTTCTTCTGGTCACCACCCTGATTTTTAGTTTTTACTCTGGTTCTGACCCATTTGTCTGCCTTCTTTCCCAATTCTTGGGGAGAGGTCAGATCAGAGTCCACCAGATACTGGTGCAAAAGCTGGTTTTGACAATTATTAAGGATCTGCTCCCTCATAATCAAATTGTACAATCCTAAAAAGTCATGCACTTTGTTGCCATGTATCCAACCTTCCAGAGCCTTTGTAGCACAATCTACAAAATCAACCCAGTCTTGAGTCTGAGCTTTTTGGGTGTCTCTGAACTTCAACCTATACTGTTCAGTGGTTAGGCCAAACCCATCTATCAGAGCACTCTTCAAGACTGTGTAATTGTCAGCATCCTCTTTGTGAGACGTTGGCCTGGCATATGCTGTCCACTAATTATAGTGGGCACCTTGCACCAGTCCAAACAACCCCTTATTGGAGATAGGTTAAAGACAACCTTATTGAAAGCTATCCTAGTGGTAGCTATGGAGAGCAGCCTTCAGGCTAAGTTTTGAAGGAATGTAAAGCAGCTTGTTTTACCAGTCTATAATCTCTTGAGTGATCAAATGAAAGAGCACCACACCAGGTATATATTCAAAATATATGTATTTATTGCTAAACACACCCCTCTAGTCTCTTTATGAGGCTAGAGTTCAAGTACACAAGTTATAAGTTATTTAAACACAGTAGTAGCACAAATACACGTTTGGGCCCTAGGGGCGTACCAAACCATATACCAATAAAGTGGTATAAGAACCACGACTGAACTAGACACTAGGCCTAGAGCCTCTAGAAGTGCTTGGACCACAAGGAACCACCCAAGGTAGTGACACAGGGGACCCACGGGGGACGCGTGCAGTGTAAATACACAACCGCGATACGCCGTTAACTTCTATGGAGAAAGTCGCGATCAGGAAATTAAAGAAAAGGGACACTTAAAGGAGGACTTGGAGCAAACCCTTTGAGAACGAGGGGGCATATTATCAAGGCGGCGTTAATGAATTATCGCCGCTTTAGCGTCCGTTTTCGGACGAAAAGCGGCGATAATTCTATCACCTAATTAACAAGGAAACGCTAGCGCGTGATTCCTGCATTAGCGTCTGTTTTCTGCACGCCTCCCATCGCATCGCTAATGAGATGCAAAGGGGGCGTGCCTGTGAAAACAACATGGGGAAATATCGCTAACCCAGGTATCGCCATATTAACAACGTGGGTTAGCGATATTTTCAATCGAGTTAAGTATGCCTTAACGCAGGAATTTAACGTCTGCTAAATTCCTGACTAAGGCATACCTAACATGGGGGGTGGATTGTGTGGCTAAGACCACAGGCCCTATCACCAAGGATATCGCCGTTTTCCATGGGATATCGCTGGAAAACCAGCGATGTTCCCTGGAAAACATCGCTATCTCTGGAAAATTATCGCCTTTGCGCTAAGCGTTGTTAATACAGCGCTAGCATGGCGATAATTTCCAGCGATAGCCGGCGATAGGATTCCTCGCGCTACAGCGGCCAGCGATAATTATCGCTGCCGCTTGATAATATGCCCCTAGGTCGTTCTAGAGTCTCTACCCACGGGAGCACCGGAGTACTCGTGTTACCTCACCCAGGGAAGCCGGGTGCATAGGTGCCTTTCGGGGTCGGGTTTCGTCGTCGATTTGAATGGCGATCTGCTGCAAAGTGCTGCTGGTGACCAAGTGGAAAGTGTCCGGGTGGATCCAAGAGTGGATCGGAGATCTGAAGAACCTGAAAGCAGAGGGGACAGAGTCTGGGTCACTAGCCAGTGACCAGGAAGGCGATGGACAGATGCCCACCGATGTTGCTTGCTTCAAGTGCGTTGACGTTCGTCTTGACTCTTCAGCCACGAGATCCAGGAGGTGTTGTCGGCGACCAGGAGCAGGATTCGGGCTGGTACACGATGTCTGTCGAGTGCTGAGGTGTCGGCGACCGGATTGGACCCAACAAGCCTTGGCAACGGCAAGTCTCAGTGAAGATGAAGATCGTCGATGGTGCAGACCAGCAAGGTCTGAGGAACTCACCCAGCAAGGATAAGTGAGGGCAGGCCTGGAGCAACCAGAGTGCCCAAGAAGAAAAGGATTGGCCTTCGTGAAGGGCTACTAGCCAACGGGCTAGCGACCGCAAAGGAGCTTCGAGACGTCGCACGTGGATCTGGCTCACAGGACACTCGTGGAGTGGAGGCCAGTGATCTTCAGTGCAGTTGGTGCTGGAGGCTAGGGCTACTCGGAGCCCAAAGCACAACTTCGTGGAAGACCCAGAAGAGGATGCACTAGCAAATGCGTGCGGTGTCCAGGGGTCATGGTTCCACGTTACCCACGACAGCTACGGGCCTCAGCTTTGCTGGGGACTCAGGGCAGCCTCTGGGAAGTCTGGAAATCCACCTCTGGTGATGCAAAGACTTCGGCGTCCGACGGGAGCTTAGGCGATGCAGACCGGACAATTGCTTCTTTGGTGCCTGCCAAGCAGGGGAGTCACTCCTTGACCCCAAGGGAGATTCTTCTGTCCTCTAGTCTTTAGTAGAGCGTCGAAGGTCCAGGATTCTGTTTCAGAGTTTCGTCCAGGGATAATCTAAAGTCCTAAGGACTGGGTTCCTATACTTATACCAAGTTTAGGGGTTGGACTACTCTGTGGCCCCACCTATGGGTGGGTCAGGGCAGAGGGGTGGCTACACCCCTTTCCTTTGTCCAGTTCGCGCCAAAGCAGGGGCTGCAAGCCCCTGATCCGGTTTGAACTGGGGTATGCACAGGGACACCAAAGGTGCCCCCAGTGCAGGACTTCAAAGCACCCGAAAGTGCTCCCGCCCAGCCCCAATACACATTATCCTGTCTGGGGAGGTGGTCACACCCCCTGGGACAGGAAACCTATTGTCCAGGCCTCCCCTGCCGGAGTTTCGTCCAGCAGCAGGAGGCCAGACTCGTGTCTGTGGCAGCAGCATCCATTTTGTGATGCCAGGGCTTTAGAAAGAAGTTACCGGCCAGGCCAGAGTTAACATGTCTCTCCCTCTAGAAGGGTGGAATGCTACCCCCGCCGCCAGAATTGGTGGGGGTAGTATTCCAAGATGTTTGACACCAAACACGACATGTTTAGGTGCAGCCATTCCAAAGTTAGCATTTAACGCGAGGTTATAATGCGCTTAAGAGTATATGGTCAGGCTGCACTACAAACAGCATCAGAGAAGGGGCTCCGAACGCTGCAGAGGGGCCCTGCTCATGCAGGGGCACCCTCTCACATAGGAACCACGCACTCTGCCTTCAGGATTGATAAGGCCTGCCATAGGAGTGACTTATAGGTTTATATGTGTAGTATGTATTTAGTGATATAGGTAACCTATATCACAGTAAGGGGTGCATGCACCACCTTACCCAGGCTGCAGTAGCAGACCTGTGGTGTCAGTTTGGATGGCCTTCCAGGGGTGGCATAATACATGCTGCAGCCCCTGGTAGGCCTCTGAGGTACCTATGCCCTTGGTACATAGTATACCATATACTAGGGACTTATAAGGGCACCCCAGATTCCAATCAGTGATGTGCCTAAGGCACATGGAAACCATTTTAGAGAGGAAGCAGCTAGGCTGGGGTTCTGATTAGCAGGGCCCCAGCCAGACTAATGTCGAAAAACAGTGAAGCATCAGCAAAAAGTGGGGGTACCCATGTGAAGCAGATCCTACTCTCCTACACAACCCCCCAAACGTAGGGACATTAAACTAACCTTGCCCAGTTAAGTCTTCATGTTCTAAGTGGAAGTACCTAGAGAGTCCATCTGCATTGGCATGGTTACTCCCAGGTCTATGTTCCACTGTGAAGTCCATCCCCTGTAGGGAAATGGACCACCTAAGCAGTTTGGGGTTTTCACCCTTCATTTGTTTTAGCCATAAGAGGGGCTTATGGTCTGTCTGAACCGGGAAGTGGGTACCAAACAAGTATGGCCTCAACTTCTTCAGAGCCCAGACCACAGCAAAGGCCTCCTCTCTATGGCTGACCAACGTTTCTCTCTAGGGGTCAGCCTTCTGCTAATGAAAGCTACTGGCTGATCCTGACCTTCTTCATTCAATTGTGACAGTACAGCCCCTACCCCCAATTCAGATGCATCAGTTTGAACAATGAACTTCTTGGAGTAATCAGGACTCTGTAGAATGGGAGCAGTGCACATGGCCTGCTTCAGGTCATCAAATGCCTTATGACAGCTAGCTGTCCACTGAACCTTTTTGGGCATTTTCTTAGAAGTTAAGTCATTCAGGGGTGTCACTATTGATCCATACCCCTTGACAAATCTCCTATAGTACCCAGTCAGGCCTAAGAAGGCTCTCACCTGAGTCTGGGTAGTTGGAGCAGTCCAGTCCATGATGTGAGAAGTTGGCCTGGCATATGCTGTCCACTAATTATAGTGGGCACCTTGCACCAGTCCAAACAACCCCTTATTGGAGATAGGTTAAAGACAACCTTTATTGAAAGCTATCCTAGTGGTAGCTATGGAGAGCAGCCTTCAGGCTAAGTCTTGAAGGAATGTAAAGCAGCTTGTTTTACCAGTCTATAATCTCTTGAGTGACCAAATGAAAGAGCACCACACCAGGTATATATTCAAAATATATGTATTTATTGCTAAACACACCCCTCTAGTCTCTTTATGAGGCTAGAGTTCGAAGTACATAAGTTAGAAGTTATTTAAACACAGTAATAGCACAAATACACGTTTGGGCCCTAGGGGCGTACCAAACCATATACCAATAAAGTGGTATAAGAACCACGACTGAACTAGACACTAGGCCTAGAGCCTCTAGAAGTGCTTGGACCCAAGGAACCACCCAAGGTAGTGACACAGGGGACCCACGGGGGACGCGTGCAGTGTAAATACACAACCGCGATACGCCGTTGACTTCTATGGAGAAAGTCGTGATCGGGAAATTAAAGAAAAGGGACACTTAAAGGAGGACTTGGAGCAAACCCTTTGAGAACTAGTACTTTGAGGAGTATCTACCCATGGGAGCACCAGAGTACTCGTGTTACCTCACCCAGGGAAGCCGGGTGCATAGGTGTCTTTCGGGGTCGGGTTTCGTCGTCGATTTGAATGGCGATCTGCTGCAAAGTGCTGCTGGCGACCAAGTGGAAAGTATCCGGGTGGATCCAAGAGTGGATCGGAGATCTGAAGAACCTGAAAGCAGAGGGGACAGAGTCTGGGTCACTAGCCAGTGACCAGGAAGGCGATGGACAGATGCCCACCGATGTCGCTTGCTTCAGATGCGTTGACGGTCGTCTTGACTCTTCAGCCACGAGGTCCAGGAGGAGTTGTCGACAACCAGGAGCAGGATTCCGGCTGGTACACAATGTCTGTCGAGTGCTGAGGTGTCGGCGACCGGATTGGACCCAACAAGCCTTGGCAACGGCAAGTCTCGGTGAAGATGTAGCACGTCGATGGTGCAGGCCAGCAAGGTCTGAGGAACTCACCCAACAAGGGTAAGTGAGGGCAGGCCTGGAGCAACCAGGATGCCAAGTAAGAAAAAGATTGGTCTTCGTTAAGGGCTACTAGCCAACGGGCTAGCGACCGTGAAGGAGCCTCGAGACGTCGCACGTGGATCTGGCTCACAGGACACTCGTGGAGTGGAGGCCAGTGATCTTCGGTGCAGTTGGTGCTGGAGACTAGGGCTACTCGGAGCCCAAAGTACAACTTCGTGGGAGACCCAGAAGAGGATGCACTTGCAAGTGTGCTCGGTGTCCAGGGGTCACGGTCTCACGTCACCCACGATAGCTACGGGCCTCAACTTTGCTGTGGACTCAGGGTAGCCTCGGGGAAGTCTGAGAATCCACCTCTGGTGATGCGATGACTTCGGCGTCTGACGGGAGCTTCAGAAATGCGAACCAGACAGATGCTTCTTTGGTGCCTGCCAAGCAGGGGAGTCACTCCTTGACCCCAAGGGAGATTCTTCTGTCCTCTAATCGTGAGTAGAGCGTCGAAGGTCCAGGATTCTGTTTCAGAGTTTCGTCCAGGGATAATCTAGAGTCCTAAGGACTGGGTTCCTATACTTATACCAAGTTTAGGGGTTGGACTACTCTGTGGCCCCACCTATGGGTGGGTCAGGGCAGAGGGGTGGCTACACCCTTTCCCTTTGTCCAGTTCGCGCCAAAGCAGGGGCTGCAAGCCCCTGATCCGGTTTGAACTGGGGTATGCACAGGGACACCAAGTGTGCCCCCAGTGCAGGACTTCAAAGCACCAGAAAGTGCTCCCGCCCAGCCCCAATACACATTATCCTGTCTGGGGAGGTGGTCACACCTCCCTGGGACAGGAAACCTATTGTCCAGGCCTCCCCTGCCGGAGTTTCGTCCAGCAGCAGGAGGCCAGACTTGTGTCTGTGGCAGTAGCATCCATTTTGTGATGCCAGGCTTTAGAAAGAAGTTACCGGCCAGGCCAGGGTTAACATGTCTCTCCCTCTAGAAGGGTGGAATGCTACCCCCGCTGCCAGAATTGGCGGGGGGTAGTATTCCAAGATGTTTGACACCAAACACGACATGTTTAGGTGCAGCCATTCCAAAGTTAGCATTTAACGCGAGGTTATAATGCGCTTAAGAGTATATGGTCAGGCTGCACTACAAACAGCATCAGAGAAGGGTCTCCGAACGCTGCAGAGGGGCCCTGCTCATGCAGGGGCACCCTCTCACATAGGAACCATGCACTCTGCCTTTAGGATTGATAAGGCCTGCCTTAGGAGTGACTTATAGGTTTATATGTGTGTATGTATTTTAGTGATATAGGTAACCTATATCACAGTAAGGGGTGCATCCACCACCTTACCCAGGCTGCAGTAGCAGACCTGTGGTGTCAGTTTGGATGGCCTTCCAGGGGTGGCATAATACATGCTGCAGCCCCTGGTAGGCCTCTGAGGTACCTATGCCCTTGGTACATAGTATACCATATACTAGGGACTTATAAGGGCACTCCAGATTCCAATCAGAGATGTGCCTAAGGCACATGGAAACCTTTTTACAGAGAAAGCAGATAGACTTGGGCCCTGAATATCAGGATCCCAGTCCAACTAAGTCATAAACCAGCAAAACACCATAAAAAAAGTGGGGGCAACCATATAGTCAGATTCCACCTTCCTACACATGATAGTCTGGATCTTGCTCTGCAAAGGTTGAACTTGGCCTCCACCCACAAGGTGGCCCAGGTACACAACCTGACTCTGCCCTATCTGGCACTTAGTGGCCTTGATAGTCAGGCCTGCCTTTTGCAGGGCCTGTAAAACATTCCTGAGGTGGACCAGGTGATCCTCCCAGGTGGAGCTAAAGACAGCAATATCATCTAGATATGCTGCACTATAGGCTTCCAGACCTGTGAGAACTGTATTCACCAACCTCTGGAAAGTGGCAGGTGCATTCTTCAGACCAAAGGGCATCACCACAAATTGATAATGCCCACTAGGGGTTGAGAATGCTGTTTTGGGCTTTGCAGTATCAGCTAGTCTGATCTGCCAGTAGCCAGCTGTCAAGTCAAATGTGCTGAGATATTTGGCTGAGGCCAAAGTATCTATGAGCTCATCTGCCCTTGGTATTGGATGGGCATCAGTCCTAGTGACTGCATTGAGACCCCTGTAGCCCACACAAAACCTCATCTCTCTTTTTCCACCACTGGTGTGAGGTTTTGGCACAAGGACCACTGGACTAGCCCAAAGGCTATCTGAGGGTTCAATAACTCACAACTCCAACATTTTCTGGACTTCAGTCCTGATACAGTCCCTGACATGGTCAGGTTGCCTATAAATCTTATTTTTAATAGGCAGACTGTCCCCAGTGTCCACTTCATGAGTGCACCAGGTGGTCTGACTGGGTGTCAGTGAAAACATGTGTCTAAACTGATTGAGCACCTGTCTACAATCAGTTTGTTGCTGGGTAGTGAGGCTGCCTGCCAAGGCTACACCATCTACTGACCCATCGTCAGGGTTCTGTGAGAGCAGGTCAGGGAGTGGGTCACTCTCTTCCTCCTGCCCTTCATCAGTAGCCATGAGCAAGCCCAGGTCTGCCCTGTCCACATATGGTTTTAACCTGTTGACATGGAGAACCCTGTGGGGACTCCTGGGTGTTCCTAGGTCTACTAAGTAGGTAACCTCACCCTTCTGCTCAACAATAGTGTGGGGTCCACTCCATTTGTCTTGGAGAGCTGCTGGGGCCACTGGCTCCAACACCCACACCTTCTGTCCTGGCTGGTAAACAGTCAGAACAGCCTTTTGGTCATGCCAGGCCTTTTGAAGTTCCTGGCTAGCCTCAAGGTTTTTGGTTGCCTTTTACATATACTCAGCCATCCGGGAGCGGAGACCAAGTACATAGTCCACTATGTCTTGCTTTGGGGGCTTGAGAGGTAACTCCCATCCTTCCTTCACCAAGCACAGTGGACCCCTGAGAGGGTGGCCAAACAGAAGTTCAAAAGGGCTGTAACCAACCCCCTTCTGAGGCACCTCCCTATATGCAAATAAAAGGCAGGGCAAGAGTATGTCCCATCTTCGCCTAAGCTTTTCTGGGAGCCCTTTAATCATGCCCTTCAAGGTTTTGTTGAATCTCTCAACTAAACCATTGCATTGTGGGTGATAGGGTGTGGTGAACTTATAAGTCACTCCACACTCCTTCCACATTGCTTTTAAGTACCCAGACATGAAGTTTGCTTCCCTGTCTGATACTACCTCCTTAGGAAAGCCCACTCTTGAGAAAATTCCCAGGAGGGCCCTTGCCACCACAGGTGCTGTAGTGGTCCTGAGGGGAATAGCTTCTGGGTACCTGTGGCATGATCCACTACCACCAGGATAAACCTGTGCCCAGATGCTGTTTGGGGATCCATGGGACCAACAATGTCAATCCCTACCCTTTCAAAGGGCACCCCCACCACAGGTAGTGGTATCAGGGGGCCTTTGTAGTGCCACCTGCCTTGCCACTGGCCTGGCAGGTTACACAGGAGCGACAAAACTCCTTGGTGTCTTCAGACATGTGGGGCCAGTGAAAGTGAGGGACAATTCTGTCCCAAGTCTTGTTCTGGCCCAGGTGACCTGCCAAGGGAATATCATGGGCTAGGGTCAATAGGAAGCCCCTGAACTTTAGAGGTATAACCAACCTCCTGGTAGCACCAGGCTTGGGGTCTCTACACTCTGAGTACAGGAGTCCATCATCCCAATACACTGTATGGGGACCACTAGCTTTCCCAGCAGCCTCAGCAGCAGCTTGCTGTCTGAGGGGTTCAAGGGAGGGGCAGCTCTGCTGCTCCTGGCTCAGATCTGCCCTGGAAGGTCCCCCTGTCCCCAAGAACTCAACCTGGTCAGGTTCAAGTTCCTCTGGGACAGTTCCTTCTTCAGGACTGAGATCATCCCCTCAAGGGACTGATCTTCCTGCTGAGCCAAGGGGAAGGCACTGCCTTAACCCTACTACTCCTCCTCTTGGAAGGCACTTGGTCCATTATTCCAGAATCCAAGGCCTGTTCAGTGCTAGACATTTTGGCTTGTGACCTGGTCACAGCAAACACATCTGCAGGGATCCCCAGCATTTCTGCATGGGTCCTGAGCTCCACTTCTGCCCAAGCAGAAGTCTCTAAGTCATTGCCAAGCAAGCATTCGACTGGTAGGTTTGCACTCACCACAACCTTCTTAAGGCCAGTTACCCCTCCCCAGGAGAAGTTAACAACTGCCAGAGTATGGTCTGTTCTGACGTTGCTAGCATTGGTCACTTGGTACATCTCACCAAGTATAACTTGCCCAGGATTCACAAAGTCTTGTGTCACCATTGTGACACTTGCCCCTGTGTCCCTAAATGCCAAAGCCTCTCGTCCATTGATTAAAGGCTGTTGTCTGTACTTGCCCAGATTACTGGGACTCACAGAGTAGGGCACATCCATGCCTCCATCACAGACTAACACAGCCTGAGTTAGTTCTCTGACTAGGTCAGAGCCCAACTCAGTACCCAGGGTGAACCCTACTAAACCCTTGGCTGGAGCACTCCCACCAACTGTAACTGTACTAGGGGGAACAGGTGCCTTAGGGGCATTGGTGGGTGCTGGACAGGAGTCTTTGGACTTGGTGCAATCACTGGTCCAGTGGGTCTTTTGCTTACAGACCTTGCACCATGGTTTTCTTTGGCCTTTCCCTTTTGTAGACTGTAAATCCCCACCTGAAGAAGATTTTTGGGGGCCTGGTGAAGACTTTTGATCTTTACCCTTCTCCCCACCCTTTTCAGAGTTCTTAGCATCTTGCTTCTTAGGGTCCCCACCTTGGTTCTGTACCTTCTGCTTCACCCTGGTTCTGACCCATTTGTCTGCCTTCTTTCCCAATTCTTGGGGAGAGGTCAGATCAGAGTCCACCAGGTATTGATGCAACAGCTGATTTTGACAGTTATTAAGAATCTGCTCCCTCATTATCAGATTGTACAATCCTGAGAAGTCACACACCTTACTGCCCATCAACCAGCCTTCCAGAGCCTTAGCAGAACAATCCACATAGTCTACCCAGTCTTGAGTCTGTGCTTTTGGGTATCTCTGAACTTCAACCTGTACTGTTCAGTGGTTAGGCCAAACCCATCAATAAGAGCACTCTTCAAGACCTTGTAATTATCAGCATCCTCCTCTCTAACAGTGAGGAGCTTATCTCTACCTTTGTCTGCAAAGGAGAGCCACAAGATTGCTGCCCACTGCTCTTGAGGGACCTTCTGTACTTTACAGGCCCTCTCTAGAGCAGTTATCCACTTGTGGATATCATCCCCACTCTGGTAGGGAGGGGCAATCTTGCTCAGGTTCCTATGGTCATAGGACCTTTCCCTATCTCTAGGGACATGGCTGCCACCATGGGACTCTGGTCCCAACTTTCTTCTCTCTTTGAAGAGATCTAGGGACTCCCTGTCTATAGCCAGTTGCTGTTTTCTGAGTTCAAGCTGAGCTTCCTCATATTGAACCAGCCTCTTTCTCCTCTCATGAGAGGATTCCCTCCTATGAGATGAGACAGAGGTCCCTATGGAGGTGCCAGAGTGGTTAGACTCCTGAGAAGGAGATCTAGTCTTTCTGGGCACACTCATAATCCTTCCTGGGGGGACAAAGTGGGTATCATTCTGATCTTCCTCTTCATCGTCCACAGGAGGGATTGGGTTATCCAGGTCAGTGTCATTGTCACCCTCCTGGCCAGTTTCAGAGGGGGGGCTTGGGGTATTTCTACCCCTGGCCCCATCCTCGTCTTCTGCCCCACCCTCAGCTCCTACCCCTTCAGTCCCCAAGGGCTTACTGAGATCATAAGCTTCCAACATCTCTCTAAGATGTTGGGTGGTGGGACTTTGTCCTGTCTTTAATTTCCTCAAGTTACATAATGCTCTCAATTCCAAGAATGGGAGTGTATCATACTTGGAGGGGAGAAGCCCATGGGCTTCTGGCAAGGACTCACTGGGTCCTGGCTTTGAAGACATCACTAGTGAGGTGTGGTGTATGCACTACCTACTCTAGTGTTGCCTACTAAACTCTCTTGAGTTGTAGAAAGGGTGTGCTATCCCTTAACACACAACTCTAAGTTCAGTAGAACTTACTGTATTCTAAGCTTAAATTATATGTACCTTAGGTACCTTTAGTGGTTTTCAGTTGATCAATTCAATTGAGATTATCTGGTAAAACAATAGCAAGCTGGAATCCCACACGCTGCACACCAATGTGAGAAGTTGGCCTGGCATATGCTGTCCACTAATTATAGTGGGCACCTTGCACCAGTCCAAACAACCCCTTATTGGAGATAGGTTAAAGACAACCTTATTGAAAGCTATCCTAGTGGTAGCTATGGAGAGCAGCCTTCAGGCTAAGTCTTGAAGGAATGTAAAGCAGCTTGTTTTACCAGTCTATAATCTCTTGAGTGATCAAATGAAAGAGCACCACACCAGGTATATATTCAAAATATATGTATTTATTGCTAAACACACCCCTCTAGTCTCTTTATGAGGCTAGAGTTCGAAGTACACAAGTTATAAGTTATTTAAACACAGTAGTAGCACAAATACACGTTTGGGCCCTAGGGGCGTACCAAACCATATACAAATAAAGTGGTATAAGAACCACGACTGAACTAGACACTAGGCCTAGAGCCTCTAGAAGTGCTTGGACCACAAGAAACCACCCAAGGTAGTGACACAGGGGACCCACGGGGGACGCGTGCAGTGTAAATACACAGCCGCGAAACGCCATTAACTTCTATGGAGAAAGTCGCGGTTTGGAAATTAAAGAAAAGGGACACTTAAAGAAGGACTTGGAGCAAACCCTTTGAGAACTAGGTCGTTCTAGAGTCTCTACCCACGGGAGCACTGGAGTACTCTTGTTACCTCACCCAGGGAAGCCGGGTGCATAGGTGCCTTTCGGGATCGGGTTTCGTCGTCGATTTGAATGGCGATCTGCTGCAAAGTGCTGCTGGCGACCAAGTGGAAAGTGTCCGGGTGGATCCAAGAGTGGATCAGAGATCTGAAGAACCTGAAAGCAGAGGGGACAGAGTCTGGGTCACTAGCCAGTGACCAGGAAGGCGATGAGCACATGCCCACCGATGTCGAGTGCTTCAGGTAGGTTGACGGTTGTCTTGACTCTTCAGCCACGAGGTCCAGGAGGCGTTGTCGGTGACCAGGAGCAGGATTCGGGCTGGTACACAATGTTTGTCGAGTGCTGAGGTGTCGGCGACCGGATTGGACCCAACAAGCCTTGGCAACGGCAAGTCTCGATGTAGAAAAAGATTGACGATGATGCAGACCAGCAAGGTCTGAGGAACTCACCCAGCAAGGGTAAGTGAGGGCTAGCCTGGAGCAACCAGGGAGCCCAAGAAGAAAAGTATTGGCCTTCGTGAAGGGCTACTAGCCAACGGGCTAGCAACCGCGAAGGAGCCTCAAGACGGTGCACGTGGAGCTGGCTCACAGGACACTCGTGGAGTGGAGGCCAGTGATCTTCGGTGCAGTTGGTGCTGAAGGCTAGGGCTACTCGGAGCCCAAAGCCCGACTTCGTGGGAGACCCAGAAGAGGATGCACTAGCAAATGCATGCGGTGTCCAGGGGTCACAGTTCCACGTTACCCACGACAGCTACGGGCCTCAGCTTTGCTGGGGGCTCAGAGCAGCCTCGGGGAAGTCTGGAAATCCACCTCTGGTGATGCAAAGACTTTGTCGTCCGATGGGAGCTTAGGCGATGCAGACCGGACAATTGCTTCTTTGGTGCCTGCCAAGCAGGGGAGTCACTCCTTGACCCCAAGGGAGATTCTTCTGTCCTCTAGTCTTGAGTAGAGCGTCGAAGGTCCAGGATTCTGTGTCAGAGTTTCGTCCAGGGATAATCTAAAGTCCTAAGGACTGGGTTCCTATACTTATACTAAGTTTAGGGGTTGGACTTACTCTGTGGCCCCACCTATGGGTGGGTCAGGGCAGAGGGGTGGCTACACCCCTTTCCCTTTGTCCAGTTCGTGCCAAAGCAGGGGCTGCAAGCCCCTGATCCGGTTTGAACTGGGGTATGCACAGGGACACCAAGTGTGCCCCCAGTGCAGGACTTCAAAGCACCCGAAAGTGCTCCCGCCCAGCCCCAATACACACTATCCTGTCTGGGGAGGTGGTCACACCTCCCTGGGACAGGAAACCTATTGTCCAGGCCTCCCCTGCCGGAGTTTCATCCAGCAGCAGGAGGCCAGACTTGTGTCTGTGGCAGCAGCATCCATTTTGTGATGCCAGGGCTTTAGAAAGAAGTTACTGGCCAGGCCAGGGTTAACATGTCTCTCCCTCTAGAAGGGTGGAATGCTACCCCCGCCACCAGAATTGGCGGGGGGTAGTATTCCAAGATGTTTGACACCAAACACAACATGTTTCGGTGCAGCCATTCCAAAGTTAGCATTTAACGCGAGGTTATAATGCGCTTAAGAGTATATGGTCAGGCTGCACTACAAACAGCATCAGAGAAGGGTCTCCGAATGCTGCAGAGGGCCCTGCTCATGCAGGGCACCCTCTCACATAGGAACCACGCACTCTGCCTTCAGGATTGATAAGGCCTGCCATAGGAGTGACTTATAGGTTTATATGTGTGTATGTATATAGTGATATAGGTAGCCTATATCACAGTAAGGGGTGCATGCACCACCTTACCCAGGCTGCAGTAGCAGACCTGTGGTGTCAGTTTGGATGGCCTTCCAGGGGTGGCATAATACATGCTGCAGCCCCTGGTAGGCTTCTGAGGTACCTATGCCCTGGGTACATAGTATACCATATACTAGGGACTTATAACGGCACTCCAGATTCCAATCAGAGAGGTGCCTAAGGCACACGGAAACCTTTTTACAGAGAAAGCAGATAGACTGGGGCCCTGAATAGCAGGATCCCAGTCCAACTAAGTCATAAACCAGCAAAACACCATAAAAAAAGTGGGGGCAACCATATAGTCAGATTCCACCTTCCTACATGTTCTGCTGGTAATGGGGTTAGTGTGATGTGTATGTGGGAAAGAGATCTCCTTAATGGACGAGAACCCTCACTCACCCAAGGGTGACATGCTTCATCATTGGGCTCCCTCCGCACATCGGGGCCAAATGGTCCCAGATGTGGGCTACAACTCCCCACCTAGTGTGGTGGTGTGGGGAGGAGCTGAGGTGTTTTAAGGCAAAGGGATGCCACAAAGTGATTCTGGTGAGTGAGGGACAGAGTGCAGTGAAAAGTGCAGGAAAAGTTAAAACTATCTCAAGGGCTCAAATAGTTTTATTCAGTAGTGTCCTTGGATAGGATTAAAAAGCAGAGGACGGGGGTTCAAAACAAATATACCCCCTCAAAGGTCAACATGTTTCTGCATGTCGTAGACTCCAAAAAGAGTTCTTAGGCATTCATCAGGACCAAAATATAAGTACAAGTCACTCTATATGGATGCATACCACACTCATATGTAATGTAATAAGATGGCTATACTGGCCGTTTCAAAAGTAAGCACCCAAGATTTGGGTCATTAATCCGCCATCTCCATCTGTAACACAAGAAAGAGTATGGTATAATTCACCTATCTTTATTATTTTGAAACACATTATAACCCACAAACACTATCACAACCTTACATAGATAATCTTTGAAAAGAACAAAAAAGCATACTGGTGAGTGACGTCGTGAATAATATTACCTGTCGGAGGAGACAGACTTATACTCTCTATAGCCACAAGGTACCCTTCAGCCACTTCGGCTCACTGAACTAAAATTAGAAAGAAAAAAGGAGAAACAGACAACAATGGCAGTGAGGAGAAGAAATTAGGCAATTTCTTTCATTATGTACTCGGTGTCACTTCAAGTTTCTAGTGTATTGAGACAGAGATCCAGCAGAAGCTCATCCACCGACCAACACATGTAAAGAAATGAAAAAGAGAGATGGGTCTCTATCAACGAGCTGCAAGCAGTGTCCTAAGGCGTTATCTTATTTGTGCTTTGTAACGGATAAACAACGTGAATCAACAGGAAGCCTGTTGCAAGCCAAGCAGGCAAGAGAGCTGAGGCCCAAAGTATCCCTCGTTCCCTTTGAAAAAAAGTATGGTCGTGATCTGCGATGAGGAAACTCAAAACGGTTGCACGATCCAGTACAGTGGGGGAACATCAGGAGTACAAAAGATGATGGAAACAATGCAGTGTCTCTTCTGACTAAAAAACCCACAATTCCATAACATCTAATAATACGAGGACAAGAACCAAGGGGTAACGATGTTTTATATCACTCGTCTAAGATGCAGACTTAAGCTGTCTCCGAAGTAAAAGAGACTGCTACCGAAATACGGGTCCCGTTAAGCAGCATCCCGTATAGCAACCTACATTACTGGTAAAAACAGGACACTATCAGGGTACACAGTCCTCAGCCGAGTGTACTGTGAAGTAAGGGTCCTGGCGAGAGTGGCGTTCCCCATGGATTCGCCGAATATCAAACGCAACAAAAGTGCGTCTGCCGAGCGTAACCGTGATGTCATTTCCAGAACGGAAACGGAGGAGTGATGGGTAATGTAGTTGCCGCGCATGAAGACGTACTCTCGAAACGAGAGGCGATATGCGGTCTTGCCTGGAATGAGATAATAGAAAGGGTCAAACATAACAAACAGTGTGAACAGAATAACATAAAATAGATTAAAATAAAAAGCGTGGGCCAGTCACTAACCGGTCAGATAACTGCCTAACAATCTGGATGACAGTCAGTCTCTAGTAAGAGTAGGCACACGAACTAGTGTCAATTACAGCTGACTCCACTTCCTTCTATGGGAATATGTAAATGTCTTAAAGACAACAGGAAAAGGGAAAAGGGGGAGGAAAGGGTTAATTCCCTTTAAACCTGAGTTCTCAACAGTGACGAAAACAACAAAAATAGCAGCAGTAGAGTGGACCATGCAGGCACAAAAAGTATACAGAGAGGGGTACAGATGCACCTCCATAGTACGTCAAAATCTATACGTATGGCCCAAGGCGAGGCCAGGATAAAGAACTTAACTCAATAGGAGGTAAATGAATGAAATGTTCAAATAGTGGTCCAAGGTTCATCTATCCAAAGTGTACCAAGGAATCTCGTCATTCAAACCTTGGGTGTCACATCTGAGCCTATAAATCCATCTTTGTTCCCTGCAGAACAAGACCGATTCATGATGACCCATCTCGTTTACATATCTTGGCCTGTCAATAACTGTCCTCCCTCTCCTCCCATAATCCAATCACAACGCTGCAATGGCAGCATTGTGATTGTCTGGGACGCCGACCGCACAGGCATCTATGGGGAGGCCGTTTTCTAAATGCAGGCTGCATGCAGCCTACATGGAGAAAACGGGAGAGTGCCTATGACTGGTTTAGTCAGTGCCCACAATAGTGGGCAAGCCACTCCTCCCCTGCCTGGAGAAGGACCGGCCACCCGCCCTCCCCCAACCAAGCACTTCTGCTTTCTCGCAGTGCGAGAACCAGAAACTTAAAATGGTATTCATAATACCATTTTATGTTTCTGCTTCTCGCACTGCGAGAAAGCAGTGGGGCGACGCTCCTCCACCCACGTGGAGGAGCCGCCCCTGTTCACCGCACAGGCCTATTGTAGGGGCCATGTCAAGGGCATAGACAGAGCTGATCATGGGACAGTTGTGGAAGTCTCTTGGAGCAGTGTAATTTTTATCCCATCTTAAAAATCTGTAGGAGTGCATTATAATCACGTGTAGTGAGCACTCGAATATATTCTGTGTGACTAATGTTACTAAGAGAAGATGGGGTATTGTATATTTAAAGCACTTCACATGAAAACTAATGAGATTATAAATTGGGTGACTAGTTGCCTGTTGCCTGCGCCGCGCAGGGGGACTTTGCAGGAATTTTGTTGAACTGCTCCTGCCCCTGAAAACTGCTCCTGGGGGACGGGAAGCAGGGTGCTCAACGCTGCAGAGGGCAGAGGACAGGCAGGCAGGCAGGCAGCAAGGCAATAGATTGAGGAGCCTGTCTGCTGCTTGCTGTATTGAACATTGGTCAATGGTCATTGGGGGACTCCTTGGAACACTGGGGGTACTGACCTCCCTATATATCCCCTATGTACTACAACAAACGCGTTACAACCTCACAGGACACTTTGTGTATGCTACTGCTGCTGTTCGGAGCGCCGAGTGTTCTCTCCCGGCTCACGGCCTGTGTGCTCTGAACTCCGAGCCCGCCGAAAGCGTTAGAGCAGCGTTTGAGCAATTTGTGTTGAGCGGGCAGGCGGGAAAGAAGGGAGAGCCGCCTGGAGTCTCTCACGACTTGTGGCCTGAACTCTGTGCCCGCGTCTCTGTGCCTGTGCTTGTGCGTGTGCCCGTGTCTGCGCCCGGATTAACCGGATTAACTGTGTGACCTCTACGGCCCCCCCCGCCTGCAGCAGGAGGTGGCAGGTGGCAGGTGGCGGTGGAGCTACTGGGGCTACTGGGCTTCCCGCTCTTCCGCGGTTCCCACAGCGGCGGCTGCGGTGGTGGTGCCCGTGGTCCTTGTCGCTTACCGTGTGGAGAGAAATGAGATCAGGTAGAGTCAGACAGACTGCAACTCAGAAGGCCAAAAGCGAAAAGCAAAGCAAAAGAAAAAAGCTTCCAAAACAAACAACTAAATCAGAAGGCCTGGATTTTAAGCAAAAAGCCCATTAATATCTCCAATATTAACAATGTTTAGAAATATAGAGGAAGATAATAAAAGGAAGTCAACTTTGAGTGCTAGATTCTCATTCCTCAAAGACCCCGGAACACTCATTTATTCAACACCAGCGGAGGGAGGTTCCTGGCCTCCTGACGCCATTAGCACCTCAGAAGGCAGTCTCATTCATTACCAAAAAAAAAATATACAAAACGATACCACACAAGACACAATTGATTCAAACAACCCATGGAGTTCGCAAAAACTGAATCAGGATACGGACAAGTCAGGTATAAATGCGGCAGACCTAGAAGAGGTGTATTAAGAAGTTAGCACAGACAAGAAAAACAATGAGAATAACAACGAGAAAACGCTCCTAAGCAAGGAACAGTTCTTAGATGAAAGAACAAAAAGCTCAGATATCACAAAAGACAACAAGGAAGAAAGAACAGACTATATGATCAAACTAGTGGGCCCACAAAAAGAGCTCGGACGTGAAAAAAAACCAGACTCGCCGACAACAAACTTTAAAATATTTCAAGGAAATCTGACGTCCTCCACCCCTAAGTTCGTAATAAACAATGAGACAATATCAAGACTAAAAATAGCAGTACAGGTCCATCAGGAGGACCAAGATGAAAGTCGGATTGACCCATGGCAGACCGCTACTAGGCCTGCATCTAACACAGTCTCTTTACAAATGTCCGTCATCGAACCAAGTGCCCCGATAGGAGACATGCACAACGATAATATACAAGACAATATGGACATACAAGGCGCAAAAATCACCCAAACAAACATGAACTCCTTTCAGTTGACTCATGATACTAGCTATTCATTTAATCAAAATCAAATTCCCAACCAAGAATCAAAACCACAGCTTCAACAAGGGGAGGCACTGATTGACCAAAGTAGCCTTTTAGAGCTCTTCAAATCTTTATTACAAACGTTACAGACAACAACAAAGGAATTCAATATGCAAACAGACAAAATGGATATTCAAATAGACTTAATGAATATCATAGCATCACAAATTGCAGGAATAAACACAAAACTGGACAACATGAATAACTTTATTTCAAGAGTTCAATCCAAATACTCAGTCCAGTGCGCTTGCAGTCCGATTATTGACAAACTGACCCTCTTACCGACGTTATTAGAACAGATAATATCATTTAATAAATCAATCATGGGAGTGACAGATAACAATGCTGAAGCTCATGAAAAGTATATAGTTAATACCTTGCAACTTTGTAAGCCTCTACCAAAAGAGGAATTCAAACGAACTAAAACAGCACCTAAACCAGAAGATATGCTAATCCAACTGAGCCCGGCTCACCGAAAAGTCACAAATCAAGATCTGATATTGGAAAGCGTTGGAGTAAGAAACCTGGAAAAAATAAATAAAGTACCAAAGCTGTCACGAAAACAAAAAAAACGTGATAGGAAAGCAAGAAACAAAATGGTAGTACAAACAAAGCAGCAGACAATCAAGTTATATCCAATTTTCTGCTCCACCAGGATGAACAAGGCAGTTACGGACCAGGCAAGTCTCACAGCAAGTACAGATGAAGACTCGATTTGCAATCACAAGGTAGAAAAGGCGGACAATGATAAAATTGCTGAAGTTAATCAGATCCGAGGAAGAAGAGTAGACACAAACCCAGTATCGGGTGTAGACCGTGTGGGAACTCAGGAGACTACAAACAGAAAAGGAGGTAAAGCATATGGTTCTGAGAAAAAACATACAGTAGCCAGGCATAAAACAGGAAACAAGCAACTGACTCAGATAAACGAAGTAAGCAAGTCACAGCCGCAGAAGAAAAGCAGGTGATCCAGACCAACTAATATAATTTCTTTTCCTTTGGACATTACATCCAGGTTGAAACTCTGTTTTAACAATAATACCAATATGACGGTGGGGCCCATAACACCGCATAAAACGTTCACACACTCAAATATTCCCTAGATCCCATCCACCTTCACCTAGGAAAAGAAATTAATGACTGCTGGAAGAAAACGGGATTCCTTTTTAAAGTCGACAAGATAATTTCTCAAACATAAGTAGTTTTAATCCTGTCAGTTTCTAAGTCATCAAGGTATTCCGCTCTTTGGTCGATGGACCAACTAGTGAGAATAAGTTGATGGTGATTAAGACCAGCTCAATCACATTAAACCTATTAAAGCATTTGCATTTATTATTGAGCTAAAGAACCACAGACTCGTAGTTTTAATTATAATAAAGTTTATCTATTAGTTTAAAATGCATGAATAAGTTTCAATTTTATTAAGCAGTTTAATACATTTAATATCATTATAAGGAATAAACTTTAAAGAATTTATGCATACCCTTTTAGATGAAAAATAAAGTTCGTCACAGCAGATAATTGCAGGTCACAGCATAGAACTCCCAAAAACTGACTGACTGTCCCGCTAAACAGGCCTCCTCGACGGACCACCTATACAGGTTTCCCGCCACGTTCTCGTTCCTTCCCAGTCAGATTTTAAAGTAAAAGATTAATTATATTAAAAAATAATGGCCTATGGAAAATAGCGATACAAAAGGGGATGATGGACAGAACGCTTGAGCCAATCAAACACTCACCCCCAGTCAACTGATCTGGGTTTAATCCACCATCATTCTTTAGCTCACTCCACCACCCCAGTTCAGACATGGCCATATGCAAATCAGTCTGACCCTGTGCCTCATGGGAACAGTCCAGCCCGAACTGCCAAGCCATGTCTTCCCTGGACCGGAAACAAGCATCCTAGGACCGGTTTCTGGCATTTCAGCCGTCATCAGCCAGGCTTGCTTGAATCCAGTGGCAAAGTGAGCAAGGGACCCACGTCTGGGCATACCCCCGCCAACTTAGGGCGACCAAAGCGATACAAAAGGGGATGATGGACGGAACGTTTGAGCCAATCAAACACTCACCCCCAGTCAACTGATCTGGGTTTAATCCACCATCATTCTTTAGCTCACTCCACCACCCCAGTTCAGACATGGCCATATGCAAATCAGTCTGACCCTGTGCCTCATGGGAACAGTCCAGCCCGAACTGCCAAGCCATGTCTTCCCTGGACCGGAAACAAGCATCCTAGGACCGGTTTCTGGCATTTCAGCCGTCATCAGCCAGGCTTGCTTGAATCCAGTGGCAAAGTGAGCAAGGGAAGACATGGCTTGGCAGTTCGTGCTGGACTGTTCCCATGAGGCACAGGGTCAGACTGATTTGCATATGGCCATGTCTGAACTGGGGTGGTGGAGTGAGCTAAAGAATGATGATGGATTAAACCCAGATCAGTTGACTGGGGGTGAGTGTTTGATTGGCTCAAACGTTCCGTCCATCATCCCCTTTTGTATCGCTATGGAAAATAGCAGCAGCTCTCCAGCGTCAGCGTCCAGTGCTCAAAAATTATGTATGAATAGCGCTCCTCCTACTTAAGAATAGGTCCTCTTATACCCTATTACTAGCTTACTAAACAGAAATGTTTCAATCTTTGGGGGAGAGATTCACGCTAATTGGTCCATTTGGAGGGGTGGCAAGCATCTCCTCATTGCCCTCCTTGCTCAAACCAGTTCCGAAAATGTTTATAATTTTGTCCTTTCACACGGTTTTAGGACATTAGCAATCCGATTGACAGCTCCTCTTATGTATCTTCTTTTGTAACTTTATTTTAAACAGTTCATTGTTAATTCACAGCTGCATCTTTGGTTCTCATACATTCTTTGCTGAGTCCTTTTTGGCACACATTTTGATGACAGGTCATGCTGACCTTGATCCTTTTCATTCTGGGCTCTACAAGCAATCACGTGACATGTTTCTGCAGCTTTTTCTTCCGCTTGGAAGCCATTTTGCACTTGCGCATTAAGCCCATCTGCCTCGGCAGCCATTTTTACAGCGCGGCCTAGCAGGCCCGAACGAACTATCATGAAAACAAACACAATAACAGTTAAGAATAAAGAAAATAAGCCTTTTCGTTTCCCACCCATCATTCTACGTACCCCATTTTAGGTGTTACCTAGCAAAAGCAACATATAAAGCTATGTTTACTTACCATCCGCATTCTTTTGCCACAATACAATTCACTACATAGCACAAATCATGCAATATCACTCTAATTGGTACGCAAAACCATTATATTAATATTATTCCACTTTTTACAATTGTAAGTAGGTTAGTTTGCACGTAAATTGCAAGTTACCAAAAATGTCTTATAAGAAAACGTAAAATGTTGATTAATTTTCAAATCAATTAATGACGTTAATTATTAACATTAATTTTAGCGGGTTCAAAATGTTCTCATTTACCTTCCTCCATCAACTCCCCCCTTTGGTGATTTTTAATATCACCACAAAAACCTATGTTACACAATTTTTCAGATAGCATTGTTTCTTGTCCATTTGCTTCTTGTTAGTTTTACACATCTGTATCCCTTTCATCTTGTCTTTTTGTTCTCTCATACATGCTTTCTTTTAGTTCTTCCAGTTCTATTTCACCTATTTCTCGTTCTCTTTCTTTATTTATCTTATTTTCTCTTTTTATTTTGTTTTGTCTTTTTCTCCTCTTGATACATGTAATAACAAATTTCGCAAATAGCACCACTAAGATTACTACTGTTGCTGATATCAAAACTTTCCCTAAAATAGAACTACCTATTTCAGTGAACCATTTTGGTATTGAGGAAAAACTCTTACCAAGTTTCTCCCAGGCATTTTCAACCTCCAGTGGAACAAGTTCTTTGTGCAAATTTGTAATATTCTTTATATACTTTTGTATATTTTCACTTTTATCTGGAATGTAAGTGCAACAATGTTGTACTTCAGCATTCCACAGACTCCTCCCTCTTTTGCCAAAAGAATGTCAACGGCAAGTCGATTTTGCATCACCATAGCTCTCATGGCAACCATCTCGGTATTTACCATCAAGAACCCTCCAGCAGTATTCGTTGATAAACGATCTACTACTGTGGACAATTTCCGAATTTTAAATGCATTCAAAGATATTCCCACTGCTGGTATCATTGCTCCAAAAATGTCACCCACTATTTCTGAAAAACTTTCCCTTTTTCTATGTGTGAATGTTTCACCCATTTCGTGTGTTCCTTTTTCTTCTCTTTCTACATGAAAAATCTTTGGAAAGACCAGGCCTAAGTAGCATGACCCATACCAATGGTCCGGCAACCTGTAATAAGCTCTGTTTCCACAAATATAATAGATCCCTGGAAATATTGGATCTTTTCCTCCTTTAAATCCCCATCCTCCTAAAATTTTATAATTGTCTCGGCAGTCACTGGAACCCACGAAATAGTTGTCATACCTAGTTCTATTTCTACTAATGCATAACTTTCCCTGTTGGGGCCAATCTAAAGTCATAGCTGCATTTGTCTTTTTCTTATCATTACTTTCTCCTTCAAATGCCCCTAGGGGTGTTTTTGTCTCTTCTTCTATTACCTTTCTTTGAAATTTGACTCTTCTGCTTTCAACCATCTCTAAAAATACCTTTTCTTCCTTCTTTAACTCACAGGTAAGGTTGTGTTTTACTATATCATCTAATGTCAAAGCTTTATTTTCTAAGAAAAATTCACCAAACATCCTTGCTTCTTTCACTTTGTTCAATTCAGAAATTATAGGAATCTTTGCAAAAATCTTATCTATGTCAGTATAATAATATTCTAATCTACCTGTTCTATAAAACAAACTGGCTAAAACACTACGGGGCCAATTCCGATTCAGGCCGGAAATCTCCCCGACCGAGCTGGACCCGGAGAGATTTCCGACCGAATCGGACCCTAGCAGCCCGACCGAACGAGTACGATGCGCACGTATGCTATCGGACTCGATTCGGTCGGACTCCCATTGAAGTCAATGGGAGCCAGTCGTACGACACGTACACGGGCTCCCATTGACTCAATGGGCACGACGCGAACAAGGGCGCCCCCTACAGCATGTTCGCGTCGATGCGGGTCGTGCCGTACATGCACGTGTAGGGGGGACCCATGGGTCCCCCCTGTGTGCGACTCGCGCGCCTACGCTTTCAGGGGGGTCCGACACGGACCCCCAAAGTGCGGCTCCGACAGCTCCTTGGAGCCGGACTGCGCGAGTCGGTCGGAGCGGTCGAGGTACGCATCGTACTTACCCGGCTGGGGAATGTCTCCATTGCGCGGTACGAGTCGTCCCCGTGCGAGTCGGTCGGAGCGGTCGGGTCCTGTGAACGAGTCGGTCGGAGATTTCGCGAGAGCACGCATCGTACTCGCTCGCCCGGACGCACGTACGAATCGGTCGGGAAATAGGGCTCCGAATCGGATCCGGTTCAGCCGAATCCGATTCGGAGCCCTACCGGCCGAGATCGGAATCGACCCCTACATGTTATTCCATACGTCAAAGGAAGGTGATGATAGGTCACACCTTCTGAAACAGATGCAGGTAATTGCATACAAACATAACAATCTCTCACATCCATTGTTTCTACATATTCATATAATAACTTTGTGAAGACATTTTTTGAAAAGTCAGTTATGGATCTATCTTTATGTAACTCTGCACTATCTATTAATGTTGCTGTGTTCTGTACGTTAGCTTCCTTATCCTCCTTTGTGTTGTTCCCTAATATAGACGTTTCTTCTACAGCTAACCTAATTGGAATGGTGATTTCTAAGATAAGTAAAACAGAGATGTTTCCCCTCGGACCAAAGTACAAACACACCTAGATAGTTACTAGGTTAAAAAACTACTGCTTGTCTACTTCACACTTGTACTGCTTATCCGCTCCAATCCACATAATATAGAATCAGATACTGACTCGTATAATTAAAATATTAAAAAACATGTTTTTATTAAAATCCTGTTATCACAAGAAATAAAATCTGATTTTTCAATCACAATTAGAACATCATCAATACATTACATATACTTGATAAAATCAATTCAAACAGATACCACAACGTTACACAAAACACAAATGACACTATACCCCCACATAAAAGAGAAAAGATTTTAGACACTCAATTTTGTCATTTTTCAATACATATCCCTAAAAACCAAATATAGGGACACGGTCTGGATGCCCTCCTAATTTAACAATTACAGAACCACGTTCCTCCAAGGATTATGTAACTAAATTTGCAGTCGACGCGTTTCGATGGTTAAAAAGTTTTTAGTCCATCTTTTTCAAGACACTCGTTTACATTTTCTCTGTAAGGTTTCTTGTTTTCTTATTAATAACGTCCTTATATATGGAAAAGCTGTGTTCAAATGAAAAGCTCTTTAGGTCTTGAATACCACAGTTCTCTGAATAAATTACTCGGTCCGATTAAAATGCCAGGACTGCAACCTTGCTGTATGAAGGGTGTCTATATCACCCAGGTCGACAGTATCCCATTGATTCGAGTCAATAATAAAATTCTAACTCTCGTGGTACCAGTTCTCGCACCTTATTATTTGTTAGCTAATTATTGGCACTACCTCATGGGTCATAACTTGTTCCCACCTCGAGGGGCATTCACGTCCTCCTCTTCCCCGATGTGTTAATGGGCTGCAGCCGAGGTCTCGCACTTCCGTCCTGCTCGTTCGCATCTATCGATAAGATAAGCCATACGAACATTAATAAACCTGTACAAAAGAAACACATTCTACACCATCTACGTAAAAACTCACATCTACATCTTCTATTCTCTGTGTCTACCATCTTGTTCTATTACCTAAATATATATATATATATATATATATATATATATATATATATATATATATATATATACAGAAAATGTGTCACCACACCTCAGAATGACGTTTCAGCCACTCTACTTTCTCACTTTGTCTCGTTTGGTACTCTCTTTTAGTTCTTCTCAGAACTCTTTCTTGTCTTATTCGGTTTTTAGTGTCCAGTCCGGCAAAAACTTCTTTTTAATTTCTTCAAACTTGTTGCACTTCACTTTCACCCATTTGGTTGCAGCTTTGTTCTGGGTTCTCGTGAGTGATTTCTTCTTTCTTGATATCAGTTAATGCAATGTATAGCCATTCCGGTGACTTATATTTCAAATTAGCTTTCTTTACTCTTTTCGTTTTCTGTAATTGTTTTCCACTTTGTTTTCCTTGTTCCTTTTGACTTGTTATCTCGTTTACTTGTTCTGCATTATCTCTGTTTATGTTTATGATTTTGTATCTCAATCTTTTGACTTCGTGGGGCCAATTATCTCCTTTTCTCGGTCTTTTCGGTTCACTTTCTTTTTCTTCTCGTTCAGCTCTCCAAGTTCTTTTTCTTGGTCCTAGTCTCTGTTTTCTCTCTTCTTCACTTTCTTCTGATTCTGTTTCAGACCTTACTTCATTTCCTCTTATCTTGAATTTTATGATTTCACCTTCTTTGTCTAGCTCTGATTCTTCCTGTGTCTTTTCTGTTTGGTCACTTTTTTCTATCCCTCCTCGAGCTTCTTCCGATTTCTCGTTGATCTCTCTGTCTGTCTCTATATTTCCCTGTTCTTTTGTTTGTTGGTCTGTCCCTATTGCTCCTTGGGGTTCCTCCGATTCTTCTATCTCTCTATTTGAATCTATCCCTCCCTTGTCTATTTGGATAACTTTTGAAGGATTTTTACCATAACTTGTGCTTGGCTGTTCACTGTCACTGTCTCTTGGTTCAGTTTCTTCGTTTATGATGTCAATTTTCCATTTATTCTTTAGCTTTTCATCACAATCTGATTGGTCTGTATCAGATGCTGAACTGGTGTCTGATATTTCCAGATGTCGACTTACAGGTCGATCTTCAAGTTCTGGAACTTTTGTTACTTCAGATTCTTCTCCTGTTGTTAAACTTGTACCTGGGTCTTCCAGATGTCGACTTACAGGTCGATCTTCAAGTTCTGGAACCCTGTTTGTTTCTTCTTCTGCATCGGATGCTGAACTGGTATCAGATATCTCCAGATGTCGACTTACAGGTCGAGCTTCAGGATCTGGAACTCTGATAGTGTGGCTGGCATGTACCCAGTTTTTCACTCCTGCACACTTGACTGCAGTTGTTGTCACCAGGATCACTTGTCGTGGTTGGTCCCAGCGAGGAACCAAACAGTTTCTTCTTCTGTGGACTTTTATGTGGACCCAATCTCCTGGACTCAAATCATGAGCTGGTTTTCTTTCAAGAGTGGTCGCATCCGGTCCAACCTGATGAAACACAGAATGTACCACATCAGCCAATCCTTTGCAATAATCCAACACAAGATCATCAGTTATAGTCAGCAGTTTGTTGACAGGTACATGTGCTTGTCTCATTGCTCGTCCCATGATTATCTCGTGGGGACTCAGACCTGTTTTTCTATCAGGTATGCTTCTGATAGTCATTAACACCAATGGTAGGGCATCTGGCCATTTGAGTCCTGTGGCTTGACACATTTTCCCTAACCTATTCTTTATTGTTCCATTCACTTGTTCTACCACTCCAGAAGCCTCTGGTCTGTATGCACAGTGCAATTTCTGTTGAATGCCAAGAGCTTCACATATCAGTTGAATTAGTTCATTTTGAAAATGTGTTCCTCTATCTGTTTCAATCGTTTCTGGAAAACCATACCTTGGAATGAATTCTCTTAGCAAAAGCTTAGCTACTGTAATCCCATCATTCCTTCTGGTCGGGTAGGCTTCCACCCAACGAGAAAACAAACAAACGACCACAAGAACATACCTCAGTCTATTGTTGGGGGCATTTCTATAAAATCCAGTTGCATTCTCATAAAAGGACCTCCCTCTCGTCCTATTGTTCCTAGACTCACTACTGTCTTCCTTCCGGGATTTATTTGTTGGCAGATAAGACATCTTTGACAAAGACTTTCAGCTATGGCTCTGAATTTTGGGTTATACCAGGTTTGTCTGAAAAGTCGGATCATCGCATCCCTTCCAATATGAGCTTGTCCATGGTACATCCGTGCCATGTCAGAAATCATGCTATCAGGCATAACTGGTCTTTCATCTCTATAAACCCAAACATCATCCTCCTCCCTTTTCCTGTATCCTGCTTTTATCCAGTTATCTTTTTCTTCATCATCTGCTGCTTCCTGTAATTGTCTCACCTCAGCCCATGTTTCGACCGAGTTAGTAAAAAGCAAAGGACATGAAACATGCTCTCTTTCTCTCCTTCTGTTCAAAGAGACTACATTTTTAGCACAATACTGAGCTATCTCGTCGGCATACTTATTGCCCACGGTTATGTAGTCTTCCCCATTTTTGTGCGCATTACACTTCACCACCGCAATTTGTTTAGGCAGCTGTATCGCCTCAAGTAATTTCTTCACAAACTCACCATTTTGAATTGGAGTTCCTGCAGACGTCAAGAAACCTCTTTGGGACCAGATCTGCCCAAAATCATGGACCACTCCGAAGCCATACTGGCTATCTGTGATCACTGTGATTCGGACATTCTTTCCCAGTTTGCATGCCTGAATTAGAGCAATCAGTTCAGCCACTTGGGCGGAACGTATCCCTCTCAAACAAGATGCTTCCATTATTTCAGCTACTGTACATACAGCATACGCCGCACTCAAAAAACCTTCACTCGTTCTCAAACATGAGCCATCCACAAACATCACATAATCTGATTCTTTCAAAGGTTCTTCTCTGATATCGGGCCTTGGTTTTGTACAATATTCAAGTACATTCAAGCAATCATGGTCAACTTCATCTTTGTCTATCACACTCTCTTCATCCGGCAATGATGTCGAAGGATTCACGCTTGTGCATCTGTCAATGGTTACATTGTCTGCACTTAAAATCACTTTTTCATACCTAGTCAGCCGACTATGTGTCATGTAGTCCTTGTTTTGGTCCTTGTCAAGAGAATTTTGACTGAATGTGGAACATATACTCTCAGTGGGTATCCCATCACAATACCTTCACTTTGCTCCAGACTCACACAAGTAGCAGCTACTGCTTTCAGACATTTACAGGCAACCCTTTTGCTACCGGGTCTAAAACAGCTGAAAAATATGCAATAGGTCTTTTCATATTTCCATGTCTTTGCACTAGAACTGAAAGTGCGCACCAATCTCTCTCACTACAGTACAGCTCAAAACCTTTTTCATAGTCAGGCATTCCCAGTGCCGGTGCTTCACACAGTCTCGCTTTTAATTCTCTGAATGCTTTCATTTCTTCATCATTCAATTCAAATGGATCTTTAACATCCTTCTTTGTCAATCGCTGTAATGGTTTCGCAATTAGTGAAAATCCACTTATCCACTGTCGACAATATCCAACCATTCCCAGGAACATTCTTACCTCTCTTTGTGTCATTGGAGCTCTCATTCCTCGAATAATTTTTATTCTCTCAGTTGTTACCTTTCGCACTCCTTTTCAATTTTATGACCTAGGTATTGAACTTCCTGTTGACAAAACTGTAATTTTGTTGGGGACACCTTATGTCCTCCTCCTGCTAAATGGTTCAACAAAGCAATTGTGTCGGTAACACATGCTTCTCTGGTTTTTGATGCCACTAACAGGTCATCAATATATTGAACCATCACAGATTTTTCGGGCATTTTTAAATCTTCCAACGATTTCTTTAAGATCTGATTAAAGATCGAGGGGCTTTCTGTATACCCCTGAGGAATTCGGCACCATGCCAAAATACGCTCTCCGAACCTGAACGCAAATAATGGCTGGCTATCTGGATGTAACGGGATAGAGAAAAATGCATGGCACAAATCAATGACAGTATACCATTCTGCCTCACGTGGAATCTGATACAGTATTACAGCAGGGTTTGGTACAATTGGACAACAAGGAACAACAATTTTATTAACCTTTCCCTAAATCTTGCACTATCCTATATGTTCCATTTGGCTTTTTCAGTCCCATTATAGGCAAAATACATGGACTGCTCATTATTTCTTTCAAAATTCCTTGTTCAATCATTTTATTTATTACGGGTGTTATTCCTTCAATGATTTCTGGCGTCAATTTATATTGTGGAGTATTTGGGTAGTTCGTTCCCTCTCTAACAGAAATTTTACCGGGGTCTACTCCTCTCATTAACCCAATATCTTCACCTGTAAAATCCCACACCTCCTGTTTCACTGTTTCTTTTAACTCAATTGGGATTTTCTCTACATCAAACATAGGAAACAAGTCATTCACTCCTGACTCTAAATCTGCCATGGTCATTTTATATAGTACATCTTCATCTGGTGTCTGAAATGCAATCCCATCTGGAGTACAATAGATGGTGCAATTCATTTTACAAAGCAGATCGCGTCCAAGTAAATTTACAGGACTGCAATCACACACCACAAATCGGTGCATTTCTCTGAACGGTCCAACTTTTACCTCTACTAATTTGGTAAGAGGCGTCTTAATTTGCTGGTTTGAGACACCAACGACTTGGATATTTTCACCTGAGAGAGGAAGGTTTGGAATTTCCACTGATCTAACTGTAGAACGGGTAGCTCCAGTGTCCACAAGGAATGTTACATTTGCACCATTCACTTCTCCATCCACAAATGGACCTGCCTGATCTACCTCTAGAGTTGCGCCAAGCACGCACTCTTCTTCCTCTCCTAGGCACCGTCATAAACTTTCATCCGATTCATTCCCATCCTGTCGTAACCAATACTGCGATATCGCAGCTGCGCACGGCAATTGTGTTACCTGCTCTCCTCCGTAGAATCCTGTCTCTGCACTGTATCTCTGTGTGTTTACACTCTTGGGAAGTGGTGGTTGTGGCACCTAACTCTGCTGAGTAACTACCTGCCGTTGCTGCAGCTGTTGGTAACTCACCTCACTCTGCACCTGTGGATTTAATGATTGATTTTCTGCATTAGCTTTTGCAGGAAATTTACACTCGTTTCTCCAATGCCCTAACTTTCCGCAGTTGTGGCATGGCCACTTTTTCTTTGCTTCTTCTATACTCATTTGGCCTTTGCCTTTACCTATATTCGGTTTGGATTTAGTTTGTCCTGTCTCATTAACCTGATTATTCAGTTGAGCTTCTGGTTTTTCTGCAACTTTCACTTGTGCCCACATTGCTTTCTCTTTTAATTTTCGCTGTCTACACTCAATGTCATCACTACAATACTTAGCATACCTCAACACTTCATCCACTGTACTATTTTGCCAGCATATCATATGCTGTTTAATCATTTCACTTATTTCTGGTTTCAGCCCATAAACAAATCTATATACAAAATGACTCATGTCCTTCTCATTCAGAGTCTCATAACCACTATACTGTTTGAAAACCAATAGTAGCCTCTCATAGAAGGCATGTACAGATTCCTTACTCTCCTGCGTAGTTCTGTCAATTTTTACCCAATCAGTTTCTTTGGGCGGAATTTTGTTTTTCAAAAAGGTAATAACTTGATCATATTTCCTCATAACCTCTGGTCCTGGCACTCCTGTTTTCGCGTCTCTGGGGTATTCTACAGTTGGCCAATCTATGGTAATTTTACATTCTGTCCATAAATCGGCTGGTACCACAATGTCAAACAATCCATCCAAATCTACCCACAACACCTTCGAAACTTTGACAAACCTTTCCACTTGTCTGTACCATTCTACAGGTTTCTCTCTCAATTTTGGAAAGTCATTTGTAAATGACAGTATGTCTTGTCTGGACCAGGGGACATGTACATAACTACCTCCTGGAGTTTCTCTCATCGGATACTCCCTTACAACCGATTCCTTGTCTGTCACCGCAAAAGCTAAAGACGCTTTGTCAGTTGTTCTCTCATTCCTTTTAGTCCACCTGCTTCTCCATCTGTCCACATCACCCCACTTTCTCAGCAAAACAATCAGTTCTTTTATCTGGGTTAACCGTCCTGATGTGTTCAGATTTTCTATATCTTTTTCACAAAAATCTACCCTATTCGGTTTCTGCAAACTCCTGACTTTTACAAATTCTACTCCTAGTTCATTCGCTGTCTCTTCCAGTTTGTCATGTAAATTTCTAGCTCTCCATGTAATGCTTTTGCACAAGAACATTATCTCGTCATCCTGGTATGTTTTCAATTTTTCTGTACCAATAGTCCCTAAGATTAACTCTTCCATATCTATCTTTAGCCTAATTACATCTACTGGTTTTGGTTCTGTCTCTTTCTTTTGTAAATTTCTCATCCACTCATTTAATTCTTCTGGAGTTGGACCTACAGGTGTACTATTTATTTCTATCCAATTTCTATTCCTTTCTGGTGTTTCTGATGCTGACTCAGTTCCCATAGGAATTCTCCTAATTTCACTTACATTTACTGTCAGGTTAGTAGGTGGGCTCGGTCTATATGAACTGACCAAATTTCTTCCCCCTTCAGTTTCTAGTTTCATCCCTTCTCTCATTCTTTGCAAATTTGAGTTCATGGGGATAACTAAAGAATGTTCATCTATTTTCTGGTTCTCAAAAACTGGTATTACTGGTCCTATTGTCACTGGCACAGTCACAGCTTCCATGTTCATTGTTAACTCTCTTATTTTCTCAGTCAATTCTTTTGTAGTTTTTGCTAACTCCGCTGCATTGTCACTGTCACATTTTTCACTTTGTGGGGTTTTTAGCTGTTCATTTGACCTATTTATCTCATATCTACGTTCTGTACTTTTATTCCTCCCAGTTTCCATTGGCGGTGCATTGGGTGTCACCACCGCTGAATTCTGTTGATATGGAGGTGGGTTTCTGTTTAAAATATCTTCCAGCAACTCATCCTCTGTCTCGCTACCTCCATACCCGTACCTTTCTGTAACTGTATGTTTCTTTTTCTCTGTACACTTCTTTCTTGTACCCTCTTCAACTGTAAAAGCTGGAAACAAACCTTCTGTCATATTAGCATATCTCCAACGCTTCATTCTGTCCTCATGATTCACTCCCCACAACCTTCCAGGAACAAAACCATGATTCTTTGCACCTCTGCATCTTTCTCGTTCATACATCTCGTCTTCCCATTCACCTAACGCTTGTGTCGGTCTAGGTTTTGGCTCAAGCTTCGTCATTTTCTCTCTCAAATTTCGAAGTACGGCTATGCTAAATGAACCATTCTCTGGAAAAGCCAATACTCCATCATTTTGGGTATATTTTGTCCAATTTTCTAACCAAATGCAAGTATGATAACCGTATTTCAGCATCATATGCAAAGCTGGTGTTTTCGGCGGAGGAATTACCTGTCCCTCTCTAGTCACTACCTTTTTGTCTTTCTTAAAGAAGTTCTTAATTTTCGCCATCCATGACGTTTTCTCTCTACCATACTCATAATAAGCCATATTTCATGATTTCTTTCCCTTCTGCAAACTCGTAACTCAGCTCTGATCTCTATGTGCTATTCGGACCTATCCCAGCGTGTCTCACACCAACGCACCAATCCGAAGCTTCTACGTCACTGCTTTTCCGACCTATCCCAGCGCGTCTCACACCAACGCACCAATCAGGGCATTTTCCGTGTTCCTAGTGCACTGGCCAATCCCAGCGTGGCCTTTTGTCAACGTCAGTTCTGCTCCTGACCCCTCCTTTACAAAATTTATCGGCAATTTGTTCTCGACTGTTTCTGGTTAGTTGCGACATTAAAAACACATTTCCATTGTCTGTTTTCGCTAAACAAAGTGATAGTTTACTCTATTTTGCAAGAATACAGTTTTGTTCGATAAGTGTAGCACTTCCCTCTACCTTACCCTTCTTTCAAGCAAGGGGTAAACCCGTTTCTCTGGGGATAAAACACATGTGGAGACTACACTGCTCCTGAGAATTAAGGCCAGAATTTCACAAGAAAACCAGTTGCTATTTCACTCAAACACGTTTCATACAGGAAATGTCCCTATCATAACGCAGCCTGTGTTATCACCAATTTGAAAACCAAACAATGCACTATTCCATGTGACTTCTCTTGTCACACGTGTCCACTTCCTACTTCCCGGAAGCTTCAAAATTTCCGACTTACATATAACATAATACACTTCGACATAAAGTGCTAGACATGAAATAATCAATAATCAATATACACCAAACTAATCTATAGTAGCCATAACTCTGCTACCAAGAAATCTGATCCAGAGCGACTAATATAATTTCTTTTCCTTTGGACATGACATCCAGGTTGAAACACTCTTTTAACAACTATACCAATATGACGGTGGGGCCCATAACACCGCATAAAACGTTCACACACTCAAATATTCCCTAGATCCCATCCACCTTCATTTAGGAGAAGAAATTAATGACTGCTGGAAGAAAACGGGATACCTTTTTAAAGTCGACAAGATAATTTCTCAAACATCATACATAAGTTGTTTTAATCCTGTCGGTTTCTAAGACATCAAGGTATTCCGCTCTTTGGTCGATGGACCAACTAGTGAGAATAAGTTGATGGTGATTAAGACCAGCTCAATCACATTAAACCTATTAAAACATTTGCATTTATTATTGAGCTAAAGAACCACAGACTCGTAGTTTTAATTATAATAAAGTTTATCTATTAGTTTAAAATGCATGAATAAGTTTCAATTTTATTAATCAGTTTAATACATTTAATATCATTATAAGGAATAAACTTTAAAGAATTTATGCATACCCTTTTAGATGAAAAATAAAGTTCGTCACAGCAGATAATTGCAGATCACAGCATAGAACTCCCAAAAACTGACTGACTGTCCCGCTAAACAGGCCTCCTCGACGGACCACCTATACAGGTTTCCCGCCACATTCTCGTTCCTTCCCAGTCAGATTTTAAAGTAAAGGATTAATTATATTAAAAAATAATGGACTATGGAAAATAGCAGCAGCTCTCCAGCGTCAGCGTCCAGTGCTCAAAAATTATGTATGAATAGCGCTCCTCCTACTTAAGAGTAGGTCCTCTTATACCCTATTACTAGCTTACTAAACAGAAATGTTTCAATCTTTGGGGGCGAGATTCACGCTAATTGGTCCATTTGGAGGGGTGGCAAGCATCTCCTCATTGCCCTCCTTGCTCAAACCAGTTCCGAAAATGTTTATAATTTTGTCCTTTCACACAGTTTTAGGACATTAGCAATCCGATTGACAGCTCCTCTTATGTATCTTCTTTTGTAACTTTATTTTAAACAGTTCATTGTTAATTCACAGCTGCATCTTTGGTTCTCATACATTCTTTGCTGAGTCCTTTTTGGCACACATTTTGATAACAGGTCATGCTGACCTTGATCCTTTTCATTCTGGGCTCTACAAGCAATCACGTGACATGTTTCTGCAGCTTTTTCTTCCGCTTGGAAGCCATTTTGCACTTGCGCATTAAGCCCATCTGCCTCGGCAGCCATTTTTACAGCGTGGCCTAGCAGGCCCGAACGAACTATCATGAAAACAAACACAATAACAGTTAAGAATAAAGAAAATAAGCCTTTTCGTTTCCCACCCATCATTCTACGTACCCCATTTTAGGTGTTACCTAGCAAAAGCAACATATAAAGCTATGTTTACTTACCATCCGCATTCTTTTGCCACAATACAATTCACTACATAGCACAAATCATGCAATATCACTCTAATTAGTACGCAAACCATTATATTAATATAATTCCACTTTTTACAATTGTAAGTAGGTTAGTTTGCACATAAATTGCAAGTTACCAAAAATGTCTTATAAGAAAACGTAAAATGTTGATTAATTTTCAATTCAATTAATGACGTTAATTATTAACATTATTATTAGGGGGTTCAAAATTTTCTCATTTACCTTGCTCCATCACAGGCAAGGCACTGACGCCAATGATGAAGACTGGAAGAACTACGAACAGTTAGAGAGAACAGAGAGGAAACCACCAGACTCCAATGCCCTCGCTCAAAAAGGAGCTGACAATAAGGTCTCAAACAGACAAAGAGGTCCGAAAAACGAATATGAACCATAGAAACCAACGAGACTGGACAGCGAGAGCCTAAAACGGAAAAAGAAATAAAAGAGAACTTAAAGCCTGAGGCTCGTAATTATAGAAACAGCATCTCGGTAGGACCGATAACGGAAAATCCAACAGACCAAGGTCTCAATGAGGGAGAAGTGAGCCTAAATAAGAACACGCAACCGAAACCTCTATTGGTACATAAATGTGGGGGCAATCAAGGAAACTCAGGGCGGGAAACAGCAATTAACAACAAAAAAGAGACCAATCAGTAGAACATAGCATTGCTAGAAATCCCAGCTCATAACACCAGAAAGGGATGTACGACCGAATACGTAAACCTAAGAGTCCAAATAAAAGATGAAAAGAAGCAAATAACAGCTGACAACAAGAATGAGGACCCAATGTTACAGATAGAGCAAGGGCATCAACTTCCGAAACAGCAAATACTGTTAACACCGGAATACGAATCTAAAGGGCCACAAGACACTCTGAACAGAGGGAATATACTGAAATTAACAGCAAATATCCCAGCCTTAAAATATTTGAACTCGTCGAACTTATTGGCAGTAGAATTTATAGCAAAAGGAAATCATAAAAATATCGAACAAACGCTGACTACATGGCAGTCAGAAGATGATGTCCAGCTCATCATGAACTCTAATCTGCAATTCGAAGCTTGGGGAATCAAACTGTCAAGACCAACTATACCACGCTATCCTGGCCCCTTGACTGTAAACTCTAACTACAACAAGAATCACAGACCAAGTCAAAGAGAAAACAACCAGCACATATATACAGTTTTAAAAGGAGCAAAAGGCAGCAGCCTAACAACCTCGCTGAGGAGAGAATTGCATAATGATCAGACAGTAGTAAATGACCCAGACCAGGATAGATGGAGCTGGCTGCCAGGAGCGTTAAGTTCAGACAAGGGCTACTGACCATCGGGAAAGACAACCGTTAAGCAAGACTTAGGAAACATACATCTGCTCTCATGGAACATTGCTGGGGCAAAAAAATGGCTAGGAAACGGCTGTCCCCCTAATAACTGGGAAACATGCGATATAATAGCGCTTCAGGAGACATGGGCATTGGATGATTTACCCCTGACAGGTTACATCCACTACACAGTACCTGCATTAAAAACCCAAATTTATGGACGGCTCAAAGGGGGACTGGTAGTCTATATATCCGCTGCATTAAACATCGAAACGGAACAGATTGTCTCTTCGGGACCAAATATACAATTAATAAAACTCACCTCTGGGATCGTCGGCAGAACAAAAACTGACCTGTTGAACAATACTTATGCACATCCATTAGTAAGGAAAGAAATAGCCCATAACACCCAGTTAATTGCCATAATTACAGATATAAGGAGTACATACCCCTCCTGGGACAAGATACTGACAGGGGACTTTAACTCTAACTTAATACACACCCCGGACGAAGAGGAGAAGTTAATAGCTGACAATATACACTGGAATGTTCCACAACAATACCAGCCAAAGAGATCATCTCTGGACCCCGTAGGTCAACGTCTGGTAAATGCTCTAGAGTTTCTTGGACTGAGAGTAATAAATGGTAGAACAACGGACGATTTCCCCCCAAAACATACATACCACGGAGGTAAGACACGATCAAGACTGGATTACACAGCCATCTCAGTAGCACTGATGCCATATCTCTCTCATTTTTCCATAGAGTACACAACCAGGAGTGACCATTCCTACCAGCATATACATTTCAGCCTAAAAATAACCAAACATCAATCAAACCTGATAATAGAAGGAAGCATCCACACAATTGACCTAAAACACCTAAAATGGTCAAATGAAACGATAGAAACACTCCAGACTAAATTAAAGAGGATGATAACGGTTAGCAAATTTGAGGCCCCAAACAAAATCCAAGCTTGGGTAAAATTCACTTTGGATCTTACCACATTAATGCCGAGTAAACAACACCAGATTAAAAATCAAAAATGTAATTAAACAAAAATCAACGGCTGGGCTAAGAGCCTTGAAGTGCGAACTCAAAAAAGCTATTAGGAGGCTAAAAACAACATCCTCCGACCAAGTAGCCTGGGACAATGCACGTCAGCTGAGGAAAACCTATAAAAAAAAGTTATGGGAAGAAAAGAGAACCAACAATGATAAATTTTGGGCTGAATTACTTTGTAGTGCTAAGAATACCAACTCGAACACATTTTGGGAAATAATAAACAAATTGCATAGGCCGCTAAACATGCTATCATCAAACATACAAGAACACGAGTGGGCTAAATTTTTAACTACAAAGTTCACAGAAATCGTAATTCCTGACATGCCAGTCTTGAACACCCAGGAACTACCTGAGGAAAAAAACATATTGGAAATCATCACACAAGGGGTCAGTGTCACAAGCAACGCAGGAGAGGTCAGCACGTGTCATATAATAGTAAAGAAGGTCTCCGGTGCTAAGCCAATGGAGGTAAAAATCAAATCGCAGGGTAAAAATGGCACCAGTTCCCCAAATGCTAAGACAAACCAGTCCTCCATGTCAGCTGACGGAGTAATACGCATAATTAAGAAAGGTAGAGGAGACGGTGCCCCAGGACCCAATGGCATCCCACAAGCCATTTTTAAGAATGACCCATCTTTTTAGAGCAAGCATTTACTCAAGCTATTTAAAGAAATAGAGCTCCTAAACTGCATCCCACCTAATTGGCAAGGCTCGATACTGACACCTATTTTTAAAGGAGGAATAGAACAAATCCATCGAACTACAGGCTAATTGCCCTTTTGGATGTCGAAGCCAAATATCATGCCTCACTCATTTTGGAAGACCTGAAGGAATGGTCAGACACTCTCAATCTTATTCCAGTTAATCAAACAGGCTTCAGGCAAGGTATAGGGACAATATCGAACATCTTAGCTCTATCACTAATAGCAAATAAATGCAAGCGGAGGAAACAACAACTTCACCTCTGCTTTATAGACCTAAAGGCAGCATTCGATAGTGTAGACCGTCACCTCCTTTGGAAAAAACTGCGAGCCTGGAACATCTCCGAAAGGTTACTACAAGGTATACTGCAATTCTACTCTAATACATGGATTAGAATTAAGATAGGAGATGTTACCAGACTATCAAGAAAGCTGTTTACGACTAAAGGCCTCAAGCAAGGTTTCGTATTGGCCCCACACCTCTTTAATTTGTTCCTGTCCGATCTTGCACAGAGGCTAGATTGCATTAATTCCCATATGCCGAAAATTGGTAAGCTAGTACTCACACACCTCTCGTACGCCGATGACGTGGTGTTAATGAGTCTAACTAGGATCGGTCTTCAAAGAGTTTTAAATGAAATGTCAGACTATATCTCATCTAACAAATTAGAAATAAACATATCGAAAACCAAAACAATGATGATCGGCAATCACCGGAGAAGCAAGCTGAACATCTGGCTCAATGACAACCACTTAGAGGAAGTAAAAAGCTATAAATATTTGGGATTTTATATAGACAATTTACAAAATTATTTAGAGCAAAAATGTACATGACCCAGAGAACCAGTGCTCTCACATTTGCATTCAGTCAACTGGCAAAAAAGCTGAATGGTCCATCACATAAACCACTGCTAGCGGAGATGGCGGCGAAAATCCTTCCGACGATCACATACGCCAGCACCGCTTTTCATGGCAAAGACTCAGAGCTTTTAAACCAACTAATAGTCTCTACTTATAAAAATGTTTTTCAGTTACAACGGTCAGCTTCTCCGGCACAGGTTCGTCTTGAATTCGGTCTCACAAACGAAATTATAGGGAGAATGTACACCACAGTAAAGCTTTGGTATCGGCTGAAACTGAATGCGGCCACCTCTCCAATTAACAAAGCCCTTTGGACCGAAGCAGACGAGGATAGAAAATCACCTTATAATCAATATCTTTACAAATCCTTGTCAATAACCCGTACAACCGACTTATGGAACAAAAACCTGCCAAATCAGTCCTTCAAACAAGCAATAAATAAAGCAGCAAAAATTAATTCATTACTGTTTGATAAAAACATCTTCAGGTTAAGGTCGCACGCTTGGATGGTGATTAATAATTATAAGTTACTTGCACCAGCCCCTTACTTGAATACGACATACTCAATTTATCTGAAAAAACAATTAATGCCAATACGTTTCGGAAAGTTACCGTCAATAGCGGATCAGCCTACCTGGGTGCACACAGGGCCAAAATTATGTCGACTCTGCGGTTACCATAAAGAGGACTTCATCCATATAGTCTGTATATGCAACAAACTCTACAATGCACGAACCGCCTTACTCAGACAAATGTTTAACGCTAGAGGCATCAGGTCCTGTAGAGCTGCAATAATCGCGTGCCTAAATCCATCGGACCCACAACTGAACTGTAAATTGATTAAATTCCTTAAAGTCTTTGACCAGGTCCTTAAAACTGATTTTAAAAAAAGCGACTCCGAAGGTGGTAACGACTGGAAAAAATATATATATATATATATATATATATATATAATAATAAATAAATAAAAAGGAAAAATAATTCAAGTTTGTTAACAGGGTTGGAACTCTGGCTGTGCAAATGGACAAGAATTCGACTAATAATTTTTAACCTTGTATGATATTTTATGAGCTTCTTATTGATGTAAAGTGAATCTTTTTAAAAGTCTTTTTTAAATGTCATTCATATTGTTAAGGTTTTAATTGACCAAACAATAAAAATTTACTTACTTACTTACTTAAATTGGGTGACTAGAAATGTGACTAAAAAAAGTTCCTGCTATACTTGTATACTAATCTTCTAAGAGAAAAGAAGCTTATAATGTGTCTCATTGTGAAGCTAATGATATGATATGTATGTGTAGACTAATGGTTAGACATTTATGCATGTAACAAGAAATGATATTCATATTGGTGTAATTTGAAATAACATATTTTTCGTAATCTTTTGCAATTTATTCATTCAATAAAAAACTGCATTTGCTATATGCTTAGTAATGTGCACGTATTTGTAACCCAGCCACCATTAAGTTGGAATGATTTTGCGGCCTCAAGTATAGTTTCAGCACAAGCTCACGTTTAAGTAGAACATTTAATTGTATTTATCCTTCAATGTAGAATGTGTTTGCTTGTATTTTTTGTTTGTTTCTACTGCAGGTGCGGATAAAGCTTCATTAGTTAGTAAAAGAAGAGTTTGTGTTTCAGTGAGATAGCGAGGTAGGTGAAGACGGAGTTTGGCAAGGAGAAACGTGGTAACGAGCAAGGAGGAGAGTTCCCATGGAGGAGGAGAAGAATTGCCAAGGACAAATAAAGTAGTAACTTATCAATGTGGGAAAGGTTGTGCCAGTAGCCAATTTGTGCTGGAATCGTGGAAACTTACCGGAGCTGATCACGTGATTTACCTTCAATGCAACTGATATTTTATGCTGTAACTTAGTGAGGGACAGAGAGATATCTTGGGATTTATGAGGTGCAGACCTCGTCTTCTGCTTAGTGTGGCTTCATGCTACATGATTCTTGGTTGGAGTTTCTTCTACTGAAGACTCTGACGGCTGACACCTTTCTATTATCTATCCTCACTCAATGCTTAGGGCTGTCCCCTTTTAAGGCAGTGTAGGGACACATAGCATGCTCATGCTTACCTTTGACAATCAATTGATGCAATTTAACATTCAATTCTTTTTCTTTATTACTTGCATCACTATAACTGAATTCGTTGTATGTTTTTTGTTATATAGGGAAAATATCTTTAGGAGATTTGGACTCATTCTGTTTGTTCTATATTTATATACTGTGATGTTGAGACTTATTTACATCAATCTATTTTTGAATTTATAACTAAACTCTACTACTCTCGATTTTAGTTGTGTAGCCAAATTGGCTACACAGTAATGAGATTGAATTGTGATTTTTTTCCTCCCTCCTACCTCTCAAGCAGGTAAAAAGTCCACCTGGTTGAGTATGGATGTTTAAATGGGCCCATGCATTCTCAATCTTGAGCCTCTCACAATTTAGGAACTATGGGGCTTATTTATGGACCCTTGCGTCACTTTTGCGCCGCCGGGGCGTCACTTTTGCGCCGCCGGGGTGTCACTTTTTGTGACGCACCAGCAGCATAAAAAATGCGCCATGTTGCGCCATATTTACAAAGTGACTCATCTAGGTAGATGCGTCACTTTGAATACCCCTGCGCCACATTATACCTGCGCCGGGTATAATGTATGCAGGGGGGGCGTTCCGACGCAAGAAAGGGTCAGAAGTGACGCAGTGAAATCTATAACTTCTAGGACGTAAATGCGTCAATATCTCACGCCTGCCACGCAGGAACATTTAACATGGGACTTGCCCAGGTGTAATGACCCATCGCTGGAGTTGCGTCACTTTTGTGACACACTCCAGCAATGCGTCATTTTTGCGCCTACAGATACGTCAGAAATACTGACGTATCTGTAACTCCTTGCTAGTTGATGCGTCCTACTTTAAATATGACGCATCAGTGGTGCCGCAAAAAGGGCGCAATGAAAAGTGACGCATCTCTGTTTTCTCGCAGTGATGCGTCACTTTTCATAAATAAGGCCCTAGCCTTTTATGTTGACTTCCTAAATGATCATGCGTTATATCTTCCCCCTCCTGAATGCAGAAGTTGATTCCATCAGTGCGTGTGAGCATCCCAAGACTTAACAGAAATTACAGCATTCACGTTGTGGCATCCCGTAACACCCATCTGTGCAAGCTAGGGGTGCCTGGAAATAATAGGCACACGTGCGATCCCAGCATACCAAAGGATCACAGGCATTAGTGTTATCCAGTATGGCAAGAACCAACAAACATTAATTCAGCCAGGGGGGTTACCTCTGTAAATGTTTAGCTGTATTATCTGAAAAAACACCTTTTGTGAATCGGACCCTAATATGCTATTCCATCCTCTCTATTCCTGTAGACCACGCATTAGTCAAAGCACAGACTAACTACGATAACCTATATTTGGTTGCCCTCTCCAAAACATCCTCTCTAAAATGCGTCCAAGGAACTGATCATATAGCCCCAGTCCTGTGCGTCCTCACCTCAATCTAATCCACTCTAACTTAGACTAGCCTATTTAAGAACGGTGTGGCTTTTATACAGCGTACATGCACCACTAAAGGTTTCTTGACCCTAAACAAAGAACAGGCAGCAAGCTTAAGCCCTAACAAGAGAAACAAGTGAGTAGCTAAACTTTGAGTTGCTCCCTGGAAATAAAATGGTAAATGCACAGTTGAAAGTGATACCTCTTCTAATTACCTAGCTAAGGAACAAAAGCTTTTCATTAATCTCTACGTCCTAATAGCAATAACCTTCTTTGAAGCACATTGATAATGGAGGTATGAACAGTAGAGTGTATCTGACCTAGGCATAGAAAACAGGCACAGAGCGTTGAGCAAGGAGTTGCGAACAGTGGATGGTGCATGTACCTGGCACAGAAACCGAGAACAGGCCAGGCAGGTTTGCAATGGAGTTATGAACAGTAGATTGTGCATGTATCAGCCCCAGGTATGGAGAGCCAGCAGGGTATGGAGTTGAGAGCAGTCAGTAGAGTCTGGCATGGGATCATGGGCGTAGCTTAGTCAGTAACATTAATGGGGGGTGGGGGGATGGGGATGGGGGATGAGCTTCAGATTTTCCAACAATCAGGCTGGCATTTAATGTTTAATACGACAAGCAGGGTACATGAGAGGTGTCTGAGGGGAAGAGGAGAGGTAGAGGAATATAAATGGTATGAGTAATAAGAGAAAAAACACAATGGGGCATATTCTCAAGAACGTGCGATAAACATTGCCAAAATAGGTTAACGCAAGTTTCCATATCGCCGTCTATCGCGGGACAACAACTCCGGGTTAACGTCGTATTCACAACACGGCGGTAACATGCGATAGTCTCCCTATAACATAACGCGTCAAATGTCCGCGATAACATTACCGGGACGGCAATGAAAATCCAAACCTGAACGTGAAAAAAGTTGCGATGTGCCCAACCGCGATAAAAAATCCAGCGAGAAGCAGCACCAGGCCTGCAAGTCCCACAAGTCAGGCTGCAAAAAGCACAATAAAAGCGGCAACACAAAACACAAACAAAGCACAAACAACTGCGAAGCACCATGGAGGTAGCCGGAGCAAGTACAGAGGACAACCAGAACCCCACAAGCCCCACGGAGGACCAGCCTGGGATCCTGGGGACAGGGAAGGGCAAGGAGAAGAAGAAGAGGAAGACACGGTTCAGTCCGCAGGAAAACAGGATCCTGATCACGGAGGTGATAGAACACCATCAACAACTGTACGTCACCTCCACTGTGTCATTGGCAACAAAAAATACAATATGGCAGTCCATCCTGGACAAGGCAAATGCAGTCGGAGTGCTGAGGAGGACAATGGATGAGGTCAAGAGGCGCTGGAATGATGTGAAGCGCAAGACCAAGCAGAAACTCGCAGACAACCAGAAGGCAGCAATGCAGACTGGAGGTGGGAGAACAGCGCCACAGGAGGAGCAGGATGAGATGGAGGAAATGGTGACCACAGTCATCAGTGTGCAGACGGTGGCAGGAGTTGGGGGACCGGACCCTACTCAACATGACCCAACACAACAGCAACAGGGTGAGTAACCACCAGGGACTGGGGGGACGGGGGAGATGGGCACAATGGCACACATGCACAATTAAGTAGAGCACATCTGCGGACAAACCATTCCCAAGAGTCACAACACCAACAGAGAGCCCAATTTACCCAAGTCTGCAACATCACAGCACTGCATAAGCACAGAAGTGAAAGCCACACCACCTGAAAGGGATAAGGGCCAGCCAAATCGGAGCTGAAGGGGCAACTCACCTACAATGCAGCACACACACATAAGATCCAGAGCACCGCAACATTTACAACAATGTTGAACAAACAGCAACAGCAGCACAATAGAACAGAGGACACAACTGCTGCCGCTTGTGTGTGGAAAATGGCCATTCGCATGTGGCACAGCAGGATACTGTGAGATGATAATGTACTAGTACAACCCCACATCCCTGATGGTGCAGTAATGCATGTATGGCCGTGACCCAGATAGGCAGTGAGACACACATTGTCATGCAAATCAACACTCATCACAGTTGAATACAAGTGAAGGTGCGTAGACTTTATTAGCATATGCGTGTCAGTACGGCCAAGATAAGTGCCACAACATGCAGACCAATGCAGCAGTATGTCAGAACGTGGAACATTGCCAAGCGCCGCTGTCCACTCCGGGGGAGTGCCTCACCTTCCACAGGTGTGTGTTAACCCGCATTGTTGTCCGCTCATGTATTCGGAGTCCAGGCGAATGCAGACATGTCCACTGTCGTCGTGGGAGATGTGACCAGAACCCCAAGTTCCAACAAGTTGTCAGGACATGTGCAATGTGTTCCAAACTGTTGTGTCTGCAGGGACGTAGTTACACGTCCATGAAAGCTAGTGCAGCTTCGTAGGCAATCATTTCCAACATGAGGTTGTCGTCGACTTCATCGAACAGGACGGCGAGGCTAACCATTAGCCGGTCCGGACAGATGTGCTGCGTCCACCCCCTTTCACCAATTAGCACTACAGCCCAATAGGGGAGCGGCTCAATTTGCTCACTGCACACGAGGAGTTCTGCAATCTCCCAGGTCCAGCTGCCAGCATGTATGCCAAGTATCCAGGCATCCCATAGACGGGTGTCACGGTGACACTCATGATCGTGGGCCAACAGGGGGTGCACACACATGTCGAAATCCAGTTCGGCTACCGTTCTGTTGAATAGGCAGACATCCATGGACCACTCGAATATGCACGAGCGACAATGCAACACAGGCTGCACGCAGGTGACGATGGCAAGGCGGAGGCTCAGCCGGTAACTGATCCGCAGCACTACCAATGGCAGTGCCCCCAGTAAATGCAGCATACGTGCACGGTACAGTTCCACGTGACAGGGGTTGTGCATGTGTCTGGGATGTTCTGCCATTGCGTTAGTGGCTCTGGTTGAAGCAGCACTGTTCTGACCTGCGCCAGTTCTGTGGATGAAATGCCACAGCTCGGAGCAATGAGTTGTTTTAGTGTGCAACGGTTGTACGCCTGGGTTATTGTGGGAGTAAGTGTGAAGGCCATTCCATGCAAGATAACTTCGAGCATGGGCTTCTGTGTGTGGGGTGTGTATACGTTGGTCTCTCGTCGGGCTGTGCGTAGTGTGGGAGTCGTCATCAGCTGCTATAGTATCTGTCAGGGGGTGCCGGGCACATGCAATTCCTAGGTCGGAGGTGCAGATGTGCTTCCGCCTGATAGCTCAGACAAAGGAGCATTCATCCCTAATGTTAGCTTCTCATCTGCTTGCATTCAGGTACTGTAAAGTGGCTTGTTGGGGGTGGGGTGGGATGTGTGCGACTTTGGGATTCATGTTCGACATGTCTTGCATGTGGCAAATGAGCTGCATCACTGTGTGTAACGTTGCCTCACAGCTGCTCCTCCCTCCCCCGAGCCTATTTACTTGTGTGCGCTGCGCGGTTGCATCACTGGCACTCCAACAGCACACCATTGTCATGCCTGTCTGCGCATGTACACAAGCCTGACAACGACACTGTGATATTGACCGTTGGTGGTGGGTGGCCACGTGAGTGTAGGCCTGTAGGAAGGATAGGGCGGACACAGACGTAGAGTTCATGCCTGGCTGAACTCGCGCTGCGATTAAGGCTGGGCATTTGGCTCATGCTACGGCAATACAGATACACACAACACTTGGCATGTATGAGCCAAGACCCCGAGTGGTCTTGCGCTCCTTCATTTCCCCGTTCGTGCAAGCCCGCCCTCCGGGTGCATGCTACATTGCAACATTGTCGATTGCGGACTTGGTGGCGCCGACACTACAACAGAGACACACGCATTAGTTACTTCCTTGTCCAGGCCAGAACTGAACCACGCCCAGAGCCCCGGGGAAATCCTTCACACCCCTACGCTGGCTTGGTGTACGCCGGCCCAGCCCACTCCGCTTACGCTAACAGGGGGGACGACAAAGCTACGTCTCCAAGGTCGTACCCACTGCCTGAGGTGACATGGTTGCGTCCGCTGTCCACAGCACAATGTAATGTGGTAGGGTCCTGGCCGATCATGCATACATAATGACCACACGGACACACTTGGATAGATAGTTGAACTGGCTACGGGCACGTGCGCCCGGCCACTTTTTTTTACCAGGGTCACATGTCCAGTGACGCCTGTGCTGGATGGGTGTGGGGTGAGTGTAAGCCAGCCCTCAGGGAGTGGTTGGTGTTGGCAACAACTAGAACAGTGATCATCGGATCACACACAGATTCAATCATAAAGGGTCCATGACTTGCAGTGCACTGAGGTAGGGGCACCAGAGCTGAGCGTGCTCATGTGAAGGAATTGTTAATGATTTGGTCCCTTCTGGATATTCCTGCTGCAGCTGCAGTGGGGTGTGGTACACCTGCCTCATCTTCATCATCATCGTCCCAGGTCTTCCCCACTGCCTGAGGTGACATTGTTGCGTCCGCTGTCCACAGCACAAAACTCAATCATGAAGGGTCCATGTGTTGTGGTGCACTGAGTTAGTTGCACCTGAAGAGCTGAGCAGGGTATCAAGCTGATGATGGCATCCAAAAGAGGTGTGAGCAACTTAGATAGGCTGGCTGTGACACTCCTCCGACTCTGGCAGTTGTTGGTTGGAGGTGGTCCTGGCGGCGGTGGCGGGTGTGCAGTCAGCGATGATGGCGTGTCCTTGCATGTCAGGATTGGATTTGGTTTGCGAGCCCTGCTGACAGCAGTGTAGGCCGGAGGCAGTGGTCAGAAAGGGCAAACAGCCATGTGACGATGACTTGTGGTGCACTGAGTTAGTGGCACTTGGAGAGCTCGGCGGGTGCGCGGCCTGCGCTGATGCGTCATCCCGGCGGCCCGCCCTGGAAGCAATGTCTGTTGCCTACTGCACTCCGCCATAAATGAATCAAGACTCAATTTGATTTGTGAGCCCTGCTGACCGCAGTGTAGGCCGGAGGCAGCAGTCAGAAAGGGCACACAGCCACGTGTCGTCGGCTTGTGTTGCACAGGGTCAATGGCACCTGGAGCACTCAGCAGGTGCACGGCCAACGACGATGCGCCGTCCGTGCGGGCCGCACTGGGTGCAATGTTTTTCGCCTACTGAATTCTGCCTCAATATTGCCACGTGTCGTCGGCTTGTGTTGCACAGGGTCAGTGGCACCTGGAGCGCTCAGCAGGTGCATGGCCAACGACGATGCGCCGTCCGTGCGGGCCGTACTGGGTGCAATGTTTTTTGCCTACTGAATTCTGCCTCAATATTGCCACGTGTCGTCGGCTTGTGTTGCAAAGGGTCAGTGGCACCTGGAGCGCTCAGCAGGAGCACGGCCAATGACAATGCGCCGTCCGTGCGGGTCGCACTGGGTGCAATGTTTTTCGCCTACTGAATTCTGCCTCAATATTGCCACGTGTCGTCGGCTTGTGTTGCACAGGGTCAGTGGCACCTGGAGCGCTCAGCAGGTGCACAGCCAACGATGATGCGTCGTTTGACTTTGGGGACCTGCTGACCACAGTGTAGGCTGGAGGCAGCGGTCAGCGAGGGCCCACATCCACGTGGCGATGACTTGTGGTGCACTGAGTTAGTGGCACCTGGAGCAGTCAGCGGGTGTGCAGCCAATGATGATGCGTCGTTTGACTTTGGGGACCTGCTGACCGCAGTGTAGGCTGGAGGCAGCGGTCAGCGAGGGCCCACATCCACGTGGCGATGACTTGTGGTGCACTGAGTTAGTGGCACCTGGAACGCTCAGCGGGTGTGCAGCCAACGATGATGCGTCGTTTGACTTTGAGGACCTGCTGACCGCAGTGTAGGCCTGAGGCAGCAGTCAGCGAGGGCCCACATCCATGTGGCAATGACTTGTGGTGCACTGAGTTAGTGGCACCTGGAGCACTCAGCGGGTGTGCAGCCAGCGATGATGCATCATCCGGGCAGGCCGCACTGGGGGCAATGTCTGTTGACTGGTGGTTTCCTCCATTAACAGAAATGTGGCACGATTTGAATTGTGGGACCTGCTGACCGCAGTGTAGGACTAAGGCAGTATCTGGCACACACATGACTCCGTGTTGCTGTGCCTCTGGATGCGCTGGGGGCCTGTGTCGCGGAGTCTGGAAGTCATGGCGGCGGACTCGTGGCAGGGTGAGGTGCGCCACCCTGGCAGATGCGTTGCCCATCACGGAAGAGAACCACGCCCAGGGCCCCGGCCTTTTTGTCAGCACTCCTACGCTGGAGTGGCGTACGCCGGCCCAGCCCACTGCGCTTACGCTTACAGGGGGGGACGGCACAGCTACATGTCCAGGGTCTTCCCCACTGCCTGAGGTGACATGGTTGCGTCCACTGTCCACAAAACTACACACACCAGCAGTATATGTCCACTTGGACATGTCTGTGCTGTGCATTCTGTGGTCTGTCCAGCACATCACCGCCACACTTGGCATTGTGTACAATCTTCTTCATGGGTGAGTTGCCTCCTTCACACATACTTGGTTCCCACCTCACCCCACATTCTGCAATTGTGTGGCTGAGGGGCCATGCCGTTTTTGGACGGTCTGCTGTCTTGTCCTACGCTGCCTCGGTGGTAGTCCGGAGGTGGTCAGGAGGGGGGGGTCCTAGGGGTGGTGGCGGTGGGTGTAGTGGCCCTCTTGTGTCTCCGGTCTGCATGTTCATTGTCTCCATGGCATCCGTGGGTCTTCAGATGTAGCTCTGGCCTGGGCTCCCTTTCATACTGCAGGTAGTCGTCCTGCTTAGCACCAGCAGAAGGCAAGTGTTAAATGCCTGCTGCTAACGCACCTTATCGCCTGTTTTTGGGTTGCATCGCAGATCTGGCTGGTCGTTGAGAATATCGCGAAGCGGTGCTTTCGTGTGTTTTTGCACGGGAACGCCTACTCTGCATATCATTAGCGTTAGTTGTCTCTCTCATCCGTGGCGATGTTTTTTGCGGCAGCTATCGCTGGTAAACTGGCGATATTGGCAGTTTGCACCAGCTTGTGAATAGGGCGAAAAGTCTATCGCCACTTTTGCGGCGCTAAAGTGACGATAAATCTGCGATAAGTCCTTGAGAATATGCCTCAATATGTTTTAGGACTTTCAAAATAGAGAGGGAGAGAGTGTGTGGGCTTTTTTGTCTGTGTGTATGTAAAAATTCCTCTGAAACCCTACTGACATCTTACGATACCTAATGAAAGCACCTGTACCCAACTATTTATTAGAAAATACGTTTATGGGGGGCGGGGGTGTAACACCACAAACACCCCCACCCCTCTCCCCCCGAAGCTATGCCCCTACATGGGTTTCCCCACTCTTCAAGGCATGCGAGGAGGCAGAGTGCCATGGAAACCTGCACCTAGGACTGCGTGTAAGGCATGGTCTGAAGCTGAGGGCATGTCAGCGACATTGGCACTACATCTGTAATAAGGGCCCCTATCTTTGTCATATTTTGGGTTTTCTTGACATACTTGTGACTATCTATTGCATAACGGTGACCTTGGTACAGTGAAATAAATTCCTGATTTATTGTGACTATCCATACTTGACATAAATCTGACACTATCCTGCGATAATGGTGGTGAACAAATCCTTGTCCTATGACAGCCAGCCCTAGTATTTGCTGATGTTGTTAAATGAGCACAAAAATCAGATTCTGGCCATGTGTGTCAGCAGTACATGTAAGTTCTTGCTGAAAATGACAAGCTGCATATTGAAGCCCCTAGCATGTATGTAATACATAGTACAAATCTCATAATTGTTGTTGTTTGGTACCAGAAGGCACTTACAGCCATGGCTGTCATTTCATGATGTGTGACTACATTTCACCACCCATGTTAACAAATCTTTCTGTGGATATCACTCCTGCTGTCAGAGTGCTGAGCATGTGCATTTGGTGCAGCCTATATGAGTCTGTAAACTTTATGTGAGTAAGAAGTTGTTATGTCCCGTATAGAGGCCCTAATATAGACCCGTTCATACATGCCCTAAAATGGACGTATTCGTATTTGCCCTAATACGGTCATATTCGTACTTGCCTTATTATGGTCAAAGCCGCATATGCCCTATTACGGTCATAACTGTACATGTCCTATTATAGTCATGATTCCTTATATAGGCATGATCTTTCACCTACATTGGTCCTCGCTAGTACACAACGAGCTCTGAGGGCTGAACGTTATCTAGTCTGTGGTTTTGAATACAGCAGGGTTTTTCCCAAACACAGGCCCACACTGTACTCATCAATTATGCATGGCTCTCTAGGAATACACCACCTGCATAATATGTATGTACAAAGTTCATCCCTTACTTCTTCCTCAAGTACAACAAGGGCCAATACAAACCATACGAAGCAACTAGAGTCTTCAGGGTATAAATACACCACATCTTACCCCGGTAAGACAGAGGGAACCGAGACTTCCATGGTGACACACTGATCAGAGACACTGAGGCTCCTGCATGCAGTCGCTCCAGCTGACAGCGGTCTGACACAGCCCTTGCGGGGTGTCCAACTCGAGACCAGGCGGGGTCCCACACTCTCTCTATTCAGGTATAGGGGTTCGACTAAATCCTAGAAGGATTCTTGGCTCTTAGGCTTTTAGACCTAAACATATGCTAGGTACACTCAGGTACATCTAGTTAGGCATCGTAGGAGTACGCGCACTTTTCATAATGCTTTTTATACTCATGTATGTATTCATGATTATTGCAATATGGTAGAACTGTTCTATCCCTTTGCTTTTATCATACTGCTGATAATATATCTCTGCTATTGTCTGCTGATTGCTGCAGCACATATATTTTACACTAGAATAACAACTGTTCAATAAATACTTATTGAAACGCCCAGACTGTTTATTCTGTGTAACTCTCTGAGACAAACCGAATAAGTAAGCACGAATGACTGAGCGGAAAGTAGTACATTGTTTCCACGATTCTGAGGAATTAGGGTTGTCATGGTCTAAGGTTGCCAGAAACTAATCTCTCCCCGATAAGAGGAGATCCTAGTGGCACTGGGAGCTAGCTAATGCAAATCCGGCTAACATACGTGGTGGGGGTGCACAGAGCCAGTCAGTCACCAAGCCCACAGTGTATGTTATCCAAACGCGCAGGTCCTGCATGGGTACTATAGGAACTACACGACAAAGTAGTATTGCTATATTAGCCTCAAGGAGTTTCCTTGTGGACGGTGAGCTCCAACACTCCTGGAGAGAGTAAGGCTTGACTATTGAACCACAAAAGGATTTTTCTGAAAGCTGTGGTGTACAATGCATTGCTTGGCCCTATTTTTACAAAATTATATGGGGTGGGGTTTATTTTTGTCAATTCCCCCTTCATGCAGTCAGCTCACTCACTTGATCCTGCCTATTGGTGGGGGTTATTCTTGCCCCACCACTTTGAAATGTCAACAGCCGTCATTAAACTTGGCATGAAAGTAGAGCTTTACTTAAGGAAGTTCCTTTGATTGGTTTGGCATAAATCTGATCAGTTGTTTTCAAGAAATTAGCATTATTGAAATGTGTTGGGGGTACTTCAAGTGGTTAAAAGTTTAGAAATATCTAGACGCTTAGGCCACAGATGGTTCATGATTGGTTTGCGGACCTACAGCAAGGCTCCACATGCCCTTCGGCATGGCTCTTGGACCCAGTCACAGCAGCCCAACAAAGGCAAATAATTTCTTAAGGGTTTGCAAACCCACAACCCCTGCTTGGATGCCCGAAGGCTCTGCACAACAGGGGTTGATCAGTCAAAAGCCAGGTCCTGTGAACAACCCCAACTGTGCATGGTTAAAGGCCATGCACAGGACACACAGAAATTAATTTGAGAAAGTTGGATGTAGTATATCATTAAAAAAATTAATTCACTGATACTTCAGTAAAAGTGAAGTTGTGGTTCGGATTGGTTTAAACACTGCGTGCTAACAAAACAAAACCTAAAAAAACACAGAAAGTCACCAGCTATTGTTAGTTCTACAATCCATAACTCACACAACAACCATACAAATCGCAACTCACATACTAAATGCAATGCTCATTATAAACTGTTGGTGATGACAATTACAGTCACTCAGATCTCTGTTTTTAATAATTGAACATTAACTAAGACCTCTGCTTGCACTCATGCAGAGCTTTATTCATGATTATACATAATCTCATTCAAAAACGTGTTCTTGATTGTACACGGAATCAGCCAACGCCTTGTTCTTGATAATTCTGAGTTAAAATCTAGCTCTTGAAAATCAGCAGCCTCACTTCATAATATGTAACATATAGTCTTGTTACTGATAATTCAAGAGGGATGCAAATTTGCAAAGTCTAGTCATTTGAACGTTGCTATTTCGTTTTAAAATTTGTGAGATTCAGAAAGTGCCATGCTAGGAATTTTCTTTTAAAAACAAAACAAGGATGGCAGCTTTAGCAGCCGTTCATGGCCACAGGAAGCTGTTCCCACTGCTAAAAGGGGAATCAGGTTGCCCACAGCCTCAGAGACACACCAGGAGACACTCAATGGTCCCCTCACTCTAGAGGAAATTGGGGAGGCAATTGGGTCTATGGCATCGGGAAAGACACCGGGACCGGACGGCCTCCCGGCCGAATACTACAAGGCCTACCGGGAGACTCTTGTGCCGCGTCTGCACACCCTTTACAACACAGCCCTGGACGAAGGGATATTACCCCCGTCGATGTGTGAGGCCTACCTGGTGTCCCTGCTCAAACCAGACAGGGACCCCGCAAATCTGGGTTCGTACAGACCCCTGGCACTTCTCAACGTGGATTACAAGATATACGCTAAGGTGTTGGCGGAGCGCTTGGCACCGGTGGTCCCCGTGCTGGTTCACGCCGACCAAAATGGATTTGTACCCAAACGCAGCACATCACTGAACTTGCGAAGGTTCTTTAGGGTGGCGTCGGATAGCGTGCAGGTGTGGCCCAGAGCAGGTTGCCTGGTGTTGGACCTTGAGAAGGCCTTCGATTGCTTAGAGTGGAGCTACTTTGCAGCAGTGCTGATGCGATACGAGCTGGGTCTGGGCTTTCTCCAAATGATTGACCTATTATACAAAAACCCCATAGTCCGGGTGCGAGTGGGGCCGTACATATCAGACACCATACCAATACGCAGGGGCACCAGGCAGGGGTGCCCGCTGTCGCCACTCCTGTTCGCGCTAGCGATCGAGCCGCTGGCGGCAACATTGCGGGCGACGCTGGGAGATGGAATACCTTTGGGAGATGCAGTACACCAGGTGTCGTTGTACGCAGACGACCTACTAGTCTTTGTGAGAGATGTAAGAAATATACCGGCCCAGCTGGCTCACACACTGCGGGACTTCGCTGCCCTTTCGGGACTCCGAGTAAACGTGAACAAGTCCTGTCTTTACGCATTCAAGGGGGAGACCCAAAACCCCGATTACATACTAGAGGGTACCAAGGTGCAGTGGAAGGCTGACACCTTCCGCTACTTAGGAATTCAGATATACCGCCAGTCGAAGGACCTCTTTGACGGTAACCTGGGACGGGCCTTGACAGCCATCAAGTCACAGGTGCAATTCTGGAAAACGCTCCCGCTAACGGTCACCGGCAGGGTTGCACTATCCAAGATGGTGATCCTTCCCCGTCTCCTATACTACTTTGCTAACCTACCATTGTATGTTCCGGCATCCTTCTTTTCCACACTTACCAAGATGCTTAGGGACTTCCTGTGGGGCAACGCACGGCACAGAATGGCATTGGCGAAACTGTACCTACCTACGGATCAGGGGGGCCTTGCAGCGCCCTGTTTCGAACACTACTATTTGGCGGCACAACTACAGCGGATCGCCCGCTGGCTTGCTGACAGAGGCCGGGAGGACACTGCGACTACACTACCTCCCAGATCGCTGGCCCATATCACCAGACTTTTTCACCCAGCCACTAGAGCTGCGACCCCAGCGCCACTCCTTTTGGCGGTGGCGTACAAATGCTACCGTCGCTGTCTATACCTCACCAGAAAACTAGTCCCATATGCACCGGCCATACCACTAGAAGGCTCCCCCAGCGGGTCTGGGGTGCTTACAGCCCTTGCACTAACGGAATGGCACGAGGCCTATATCCAGACCTTGGGAGACTTGTATCGAGATGGCATGCTTGTACCATTTGAATCCCTGGTTGAGGAAACGGGACTGTCACCGGGGCAGTTCCTGAGACACCGCTCACTGATTGCGACATTAACCTCTCGATGGGGCGACATGAACGCGGAACCGAGCCAACATCTCACGATACAGTACCTCCACGTCATGGGGCGGGGCAGACACTTGATCCGCTGGTTTGCGGCGTCCCTCCGTACACATGCAGCGATAAGTCTAGATCCACTGCGCCGCAAATGGGAAGCAGACCTAGAGCGACGGCTGGGGGACAGGGAATGGGGTAAGATAATAGGGAGCCCAACACGTACACCCAGAAACATGAGGTTCAAACAAATACAACTGTTCATAATCCATAGAGCATATCTCACACCCGAGACGATCAATAGGTATTTCCACCGCACGGATGCGGTGTGTCCTCGCTGCACCGAACCAGGGGCTGGACTGGTACACATGTTGTGGGGCTGCCACAAATTACAGGCATATTGGCGGGCAGTAAGTGAACTACTGCACACGTGCACAGGCTGTAGCATACCCTTTGAATGGCCCACTTACTTATTACATTACTTCCACAGAACCCCGGCCTCAAAAGTCTCATCTCGGTTCCTCGACTTGGGTATAGTGGTAGCTAAGCGGCTTATAACTAAGAGGTGGAAGGCGCAGGACCCGCCGCACATACGGGCATGGAGATACTCGCTCTTAGCATGGGCCAAAGCAGAGGGAATTGCCATCCTACGGGAGGAAACGGTGGGACTGCGGAAAACACCTATAGCGACACAGTGGGAGGGACTGCTCCAGGCCTTAAAGCAAACGGAAGGGGATAGCCTTGAGGGACCAACAGAGAACGAGGGAGACGCCCTTGTAGTAAGTGACGGGTAGCCTGTCTGTAGATTCCTGACACGCAATAAGTGCACACATACACCATCTGACATCGAACACGGACATCACCGTAGCCAATGGGTGGAAATTGCCAAAGTGATGATGTAGAAGAGGGAGGGGAGAGGGGGGGGCAGGGTGAGGGATGCTTACATAGGTGTTGTTCTATGCTGCTGCTTTTACTAGTTCTGAGTTTTGTTTGTTCTTGCCTATAACATCTGTTTAACTGATCATGCTGATTGACCTTAAAAGACTCTGTACAACACACTAACGGAGCCAAACCACTATTGAACGGTGACCTTTTGCTCCAAATGGAACGGACTAAATGCGGAGCCTCAACTGGTTTTTGAACCCATTATGTCATCGACATAGCTTATGTTTAATGTTTGCTCCAATTGACATGTCTATTCGATTGTTAGATGGTTTGGTATATGGTCAGTCTTCCACAATGTAATTTGTCTTTCATGAAGAGTTACAACAAAATTAATAACAATAAAAACAGATTTAAACAAAAAAAAAAAAGTGGAAGCAGGTAGACTACTGCCACTTGACAGTTATCGTCTGTCTCAGACCAACAAGATAACAAGCCTAGCCCCACCCTCTGCCGCACAAAGTGTCCCTTTTCATCACTGCCCACCGAGCTGTCCCCTATGCTGCACACCCCCAACTCCTATACTGTATGCTTCTGCCCCCACTTCCTTCATCTCACACCTGTAGGAGAAGAGTTGTAGGTGACCGCCAGTGAGACAAAAGGATTCACTGCCATAGGTTATCCCGTACGTAGCTTTGGCAAGAAATCCTCCCTAGCACCAGGCTGTTTACTATACCTCAGACAAAGTCTAGAGCCATCGCCTGCCTTTACATATGGTATTGGTACTTTGGGGTGCAAAAATGCTGTTGCAGCAGTACCGAATCACTCATAATTGGTCCCTAAAACCAGGCATTCAAATGCATGTCATCCAATCTGATGCTTGGATATGGGCCTAGATTTACATTGATGGCTCCCGAGGAAACCTGGTCGCAGACTAGTCTTTCCCTCGGGGTTTTTGTGCGGAGAAACAGGACATGGGTGGGGATAGGTAGTGGGGGAGTGGGGCGGGATTTGAGGAATGGGATATGAGGGTCCGGAGAGGCGGAGCCTGCCTCATCCGGACTCTGTGCATCACCGGGGGGGGGGTTTAAGAAATTTAAGGTTTGTCCACCCGCCCACTTTACAGAATGATAGGGTTTGGGGAACAAGGTCTTGTTTTCTGTGTTACAGCGTTATTAGTCAAGGTTAGTACAGGTTGCAGGGGTCATAGGCGGTAGTTTTGGGAGTCACATGCAGGCTGATCCTCACCCTAGGTGGGAAAGAAGAATGGAGCACAGGTGAAAACTCAATGTGCTGTACCTTGTCGAGTGAGGAGAGAGTTCAGGGAAGGGTGTTTGGGAGATAAAAGAAAGAGAGGCTGGGGAGATGGCAAGAACGTAAGGATTGGATCAGGGAAGGACGGAACAAGGTATGACGTTTTGGGGGAATGGAAGTTGGTGTGAGATCTGAGTGGGCGTGGGATGTATGGGGGATGTGCCTTATTCACAAAGTTGATGTTATTGTTGAAAAAAATTCAGTAAGTTGCAACCGTGTCCTAATAAATGGCCTTTTATGCTAATCATGGGTCATGAGTGTTTTATTGTTGCACGAAGACACTACCCTGATGCAAAAATATTTTGGGTATTTTCAAAGCAATGCAAATGCTGATTGCCGTGTCTTGGGAAAAAAAGTAATGCAAAGCCTTGCATTATCTTGCATCAAGGAAGCGTTCCAAGGGTGGTACATGGACATTCCTGTGCATCCACCCATGGATTCTAATGCTAACCTGTATTTGCAAATATTTGTAGATAAGGGTTTGTGCCAAAATGGTCTGCCTGTCTGAGGCTGGTATAACAAGAAGCAATTTCTTTATTTCTCCTTGTTATTTACTCTTTGCATGTGTGCTGCATTCTGCAGCACACATGCAAAGAGGAAAATGCCACAAAATATAGTTTTTGTGCAGGAAGGTATACAGTGTCCCAGCAAAAGGAATGAGCAGATCTGCAACATTTCTTAGAAGCTATGGTGCAGTCCTACTCTCTCTCTGTCACACAACACAATGCAGCAAATGCACTTGGGTAGAAAATGGCCAGATAGGAGTTTGTGAATGCCAACAAACTCACAAGTTTATGGGTGTACACAAACGTACAAGGCAAATGACACCTTGTTCCTTATACTCCTTACCCCTCGTGTGGGGTTTTATGTGCTTGTGAAGAATTATCAGTAGTAAAACCAATTAGTCTTGGAAGATATCCTTTTGTGGACAGCTGTCAAGCATAAATATCACCATTTATAGATGAAAATGTAGTTTTATAGCTGTATGTGGCTTTATGAATCAAGCCACATGAGTTGTTTGGATGGTATGTTACCTTTACCATGCAGCTTTACCATGTGGTACACTGACCACACAGTCTCAACAACACAGGTAAATACCATGAAGGCTGTTTTCAGGCATTTTGCAATGTGCGCTTTACCATGCAGTTAAGTCACTAATATTTGTTTTAATTGCATAAGCACTCATTTATGTGTACATATATACACACAGAGTTAAACACGATGCAGGCGTTCATTTCAGAGAGCTCATGTTAGACTGGAGGGGGCCTTCATCCTCCTGTCTCCCAAGTGTATTGTATATCAATCTGTAGAAACATTATGGATTTGTAGAGGGATTGAACACGTGGAAGGACTCAAGGTCAGACCTGTAATTGAAAAGCAGATGTTACTGAACAATCTCTAGTGCCCATAACAAAGCCTAGGAAAGCCATCTCTTCAGTTGTGGCCAGCACCTTAGTCTAAAGATGAAGCTCATCCTCCCTCATGATGAGGAGATGCTCAAGGTATTTTACCAAACAAGTGGTTTTTCCACCACAGAGGGGGTACTCCCAGTACATCTCAACCTCTTGGTCAAGCACCAGTTTGATGACATGATAATACCACTTACCAATATTTATGTTTTTTCAGAAGCTTCTGTTCCTCTGATAAACTAATCATCCAGGGAGAAGGACCTGCCAGGGGTGAGCACAAAAAGTTGTATGTGGAATGCTGTTCTGAAATCCATAAATTGTGGATTGATGGTAACTAGCTTCAACACATTGAGGAAAATCCTATTCATCGCAGAGATTTCTGAGGGCAAGTGAAAAAGCAAGGACTCACAAGTATGGTTTTGTCGGCAGTCTTGAAGCTAGTTCTGGGTATGTGCATACGCTCTTCCTACTGTTTACCTCCATGCTGAGAACGGTTGGTGGTAGGCTGGGCACCAAACGCGCTCTCATGATTGAGGGAAGCATCCGCAAAGACACTAAGGATGGAGACAACGTTGGCCATGTTGCAGATTTTGGTTAGTAAGATGAAAGAAGTTGTCCTGATAGGACTTTCAAGGGCTGCGGGCAGAGCACCTGAAAACAAGTAAAGAAAATTGGGTTTACATCAGAGATTCACATTTCTTATGAAGGGTGAAGCTTTATTAGTGCACAAAGTGATGAATCCAGTGAACAATATAGATGGCAACAGATGTTCCGAGTGTGTTATTTTAAGGTTCTTGGATGTCTCCAAAGATAAAAATGTTGGCCTTAAGGATGGCTGAACTCGGAATGTGATGAGCCCAATATTAAGGATGTTGGTCAACCACGACTGTTTAATCGAGTATGCAGCAGAAACCCTCCCCACCTTCTGAGTAATCAGTCAGGTCCTCAAACAAAGCCTTCATTTCCTGATGTAACTAACAGAGGCAAAACACAGCCTGGAAGCTTTCGACTGCCATTTTACCTTCTCAGGAGCAGCATTTACACATGTGGCTGTTAGTAGGGAAGGAAAGAGGAAACCCACTTTGGTGTAAGAACAGGTTTTATTGAAAGTAACCCATAAGACAACCAGGCTGGCAGGAAGAGATACATTAACCTCCACACCCACCAATCAATAGAAATCTAGGTACAGCAACATTGCAATCCTTGTTAACAACTCGTGGATTTAGACATTAATCAAGTAAACCATTGTTGGAGCAAGCCGTGTGGAGGCAACATGGCTATCATAAGCTTGACTTGACCAAACAGTAAGTAGTCTTCATCACAGAGGCAACTGTTGCTTCTAATATCTGTAGTATTTCCTCCTTTTAGGCAGAGGCTTAGCAAACTCACAATAACCTGCTTGGGCATAATAATCTACACTGTAGGTGGACTGGTTGTATGTATTTTTAATGAAACACTTGCATGAAGAAAATGGTTCTGACAAATCTATTTTCACGAGTCATTAATGACGATTTTCTCTTTAAGATTCATTTGCACCTCGTTAAATTAAAACAAATTTGGTAAAGCCCGTTCTTGAAGAAACATTCTTCAAGCTAGTTTTTTATTTTGCCTATTTTAATGGGGGTGTTCCCACCTGAATCCCCCTTTTTTCTAAGGGGGTTACCCACTCCTCGTCCCCTTCTTAACAGTGGCATAGCTAGCCCTATGGGCGCCCGTGGCGGTCTCAGTGTTTGCCACCTGCAGCGGCCGCAGTGAAGTGCGGGGGGGTGGGGGACGGGGGTGCTGTCGGGTATTTTCTCAGTTTGCCACCCCCTCACGGCAAACGCATTCAGGAGCGGGGGCTACTGTTGCCACCCCGAGACTGCAGGTGATAGTTGGGGGAGGCTGCCGGCCCCAAAACTCGTGCCACCCGGGGCAGACCACCCCCCCCCCCAGCTACGCCACTGCTTCTTGGTTTAATACCCCGAGGGCTTCTACCCCTCCCAGTTTTTTCCTGTTCCTTCTAATTCCCCCGCCCCATTCTCTGTATCCTCCCGCTTGTTCCTTCGTCTAGGTTTCCTCTACTCTCTTCCTGCAGTTGTCTTTTTTTTAAATAGAAACCGGGTCACTGTAAACATAAAAGAAGTACTGCTGTAACCCTTTTATTTTTCTTAAAACGGACATTTATCTTTTTCACAAAAACATACTATTTTCTTGGAGAAGGTATTTTATCTTTTTGACTTTTCTGGAAAATGAAGTTTTATGAGCCTGAGCCTCATTTCGTCAGGGCGACTTTCTTCATTTTGAAAATTTGTCAAAATGACAGAATTCTAGTGGACCTGAACTGGTTTGTGTCGGTGAAGCAGAGGAATATGGCCTTTCGTTTACTCACTGTGGGACGAATAATAACCCCGGGTACATTGGTATTACCATGTTCTGCAAACAAACATTTTATTCCTCTTGAAGTTATTTTCTATTTAAGAGTAAGTTATGGAGAGATCTGTTAGTCCAAAGGAAAATTCGTTTTGTTCTGCTCATAATTTTCTTATATGTAGAATCTGCAGGAAGCTTTCTATTAAACAACTTAACTTGCTTTCGCCCATTCCATACCATTTTCGTGTTGATTGATCAATGATAAGGGCAAAGCTACAGAAAAAGCGATGATTATGCTAAATGATATATGCCATGTGTATAATGCACAGAGACCAGTTGCTTTTGGTTGCTTTCCAGAATTCACAGTAACTCAGATAAGTAGTTTTTGAGAATTTTTCAATTTAAACAGCCTAGTGAGCCGCGAACTACAAATTCTAAATTAAAACCTAATTGAATTGGATTAGAAGACATAACTATGACTGTTTGCACTTACAATTTTGTTCTGGTTACCTTTCTGCTGTTTGCAAAAAGTTTATGAACTCTGGGGCTTCTTAATGAGAGCCCTACCTCACTTTTGCATCACGTAAAGTGGCACATGCATGAAGCAGGTCTCGCAACCGGATTTATGAAGCGACACAAATCCACCCTGCATGGCTTTGAGTGGCCTCATAAATCATGAATAAGGTGATGCAGCGCACATCACTGCGTCACCGTACTCGGGAGCCGTTCCATGGGTGTTGCGGTGGGTTTTTCCACACAACACCCATGGATTTTGAAGCTGCCCCAGATTTACAAAAACATGTAAACCTGGGGAAGCGCCAAATCCATACGCCTCCCAAGGGGAGGCGTAACAAGGAGAAATACGTTTATTTCTCCTCGTTGTTTCCTCTTTCCATGTGTGCTGCATTCTGCAGCACACATAGAAAGAGGAAAACACCGCTTAGGATTGTTTTTGTGCAGGTAGGTGTCCCTTCCTGCACAAAAACAATCCTGCATGCAACGGAGGCACCCTTGCACCATGGTGCAAAGGCGCCTACATTCGCGCTAGCCTGCAGAAACGGCACCAATGCAAGGAGAAATGAAAGGAATGCCATATATTGTATAAATACGCTGCATTCCTGCCCTTTCACTTTGGAGTAGGATAGCTCAGCAAGGTGCCTTGCTACGCTGCCCTATGCCAAAATCCCATAAATGAGGGTCTCTGTGTCACAAGGGAGCCTCTATAGCAAAGGCACTAGATGGAGAGCATGGCGCACACATACAAAATGTTCAGTATTCGTACAAGGTTTAACATAATCACACGCTTTGCTGACTTGCATTTATCTCTCCTCAGCATATGTGCGTCTCATGGTGCACTTTAGACAGCAGAAAAAATATATGACTCTTATCTTGCTCCCAGCAGTAAATTCATTCCTAAACTTGGAGGGACTGAGTATGGGTGTCTGAGTGTTCTTTAACTCTTGTTCTAGCTGCACAGTGAAGTGGAGACATTAACAACCGTTGTTGTGCATAGGGTTGTAGTTTTCTGTAGCAAACCATTAACCTGACTGTGGCCCTTTCCAGGTCTCAATGTTACAGCTCATGAAACACATTGCACCAAAGAAGGCATGAGCTATTTCGAAATTCCAAGTTCTCCTAATGAATCCAATATGTGTTTGGATCATTAGGAGAAATAAATGATTACCTCTTGAAGTTCCAAGAAAGTGTGCTCAGTCTTAGTACACCCCCACTGCAGATGGTTGATATTTTCAAACATAAATACAGATGTGTAGTATAGGACGGTCAAATATTCATCCATGCAAAATGCTACTTGACCATAATGCTTGGCAATGTGATCTGCATCAGAAGCCAACATGGATCTCATGGTACATTTTATAGAGCAGAAGGCAAAGAAAATAATGGATTCAATTCAATTCATGCAAGCTTTATTCAGAGGCATTATAACATCCATAAAAGCATCATACAATGTAAGCAGTCAAAAAGTGCGATTCATAAAATACAAAAATCACAACTATTATTAAGATAATAGTAAATTAATTCTGTAGCTGTCTATGCTGGGAGGAGCAGTGTTGGCTTGGGGGAAATAAGGCAGTGAGAGGGTCAGTGTGACAAAAAAGAAGTGAGAGACAGTCCTTGAGCCTAACTCAAGCGTGAGGGGATGAGAGGGTGCCACAGAAAGTCTACACAGCAAAGGGCTCCATGACCTAGGCCAAAATCGCTGGCCTCTACTGGATCAGGGAGTAGGCTGCAGAACAACAACAAAAACAATGTGATATAGCTGTTTCAAAAGAGTATGATACAAATTAAGGACCTCACTACGAGTGTCTTAGGGCCTGATTCACCAACGTAAACTTACACTTTCGTGAAAGAAAGGTCTTTTTTATATGTGGAGACTCCGCACTCGTAAAGGCACTACTTGTAAATGCCTTTGTGAATAGCAAACAATCGTAAACTTACACAAAAGTGTACATTTACCTTGGGGAATTAGGCCCCCAGTGTTTGGTGCGATATTTATCACATCAAATAAATAACAATTTATGGGGTTTGCTATTTATTGAATGCAATAAATAGCATCTATGATGCGTTTTCTCTTAAAATGTGGCATAACATGCAGATTTTACCTTCTAAAATGTATCTGGCGGTTGTGTTATATTTGCACCTGGCTACGATATAATCAACAAAACTCATAATTCTGATAAGTATCGTACCTCGTATTGGCACACATATCGGACTTTATTGGACCAGTCATAACAAGGATCAAGGTAAAAACTAGTTCAATAAATAGATGGTATCAAACCATAAGAACCTGGATCAGCAATCAAGTTACGATTCAAGAAGCTAATATAGGAAGCAAGACAAGTGCTTTGAGTCATATTATTGCTGCTGTGTGGTTTACTGCCAATATGTTGATAATGGGTGTGGGGCAGCTATTTGGAAGTGTGGAAACCCTACTTTGAGTCAGAGTACAACATTCTCTCAGTTGTGCCACCTTTCACCCAGCTTGTGCCACCTTTCACCCTGCTTGTAAACCTAAACAGTGTGTTGGTTATTTTATTACAGACCTTTGGTCCCTGTGAATGTGTACATTTGTTTTAATAGTTGTTTTCAAATGTACTTCTTTTGTTAAAGTTAGAGAGGGCATTATATATTGTGCAGTTCATTGAGATGTAGTAGTAGTGACATAGTCCTGAAGTTAACCATGATTATTTGAAATAAATCACATATGCTTGTCCATATAAACAGGTATTTCCAATTGGCCAAGGAAATCTTTTTTTTTTAAATATATAAAGGAAATCTTTTTTTTAAAAATATATATGTATTTACTTATTCGTCACATTCAATTCTTACATTAAAAAATATATCGTAGAGTAATAAAAATATTACTGCTCAGAATTGATTAACTTATGTAGCAATTCGGTTTTCATGCCCTCCTTAAATTTAAGGATATTACGTGTTAAATGCCTTACATGTAACCCCTTCAAGCATTCACAAAGACATGACAGACAAAAGCTGTGCATGATGGGGGTGGCGCGAGGACTGCAGGCAGGAAAACAAGAGGTCGCTGTGCCACACTTGATGTGAACAAAGAGACCGACACTTTAATTACTTCAATTCTAGCCATGGGGTCCCTGGGAACCTTTACCTATGCGCCAGCCCCCTGGGAGATTGGGGCCTCCTGCCCACAGAAATTTTGTTAATAGAGATTGCGCCAGTCCCTGGCCACCCTGTTGGTGCCCCCATGGAACTGAGCTTTAAATGAAGAATTCTCAGGTGTGGTAGGGTCAATTTCGCTGTTTGTGGGCTCATTTTGCTCTTTGTGCCCAGCCCTAGCCACCAGGAGTATTTTCTTCAGACCTCCTGGCCTTTAAAGGGTACTTTTTGCAGTGAGCTGGGTTTTCAAGTTTCCTGTGCCAGACCTGTCCCCTGCCTGGTCTCTTGTGCCTTACTGCTTGTGTTAGCATTTTGCACTGCCCCTCTGCAGACATCCAGCAGAACACCCTCCATACTGCATCCCCCAGGTCCCACAGTCTCCTGGCTACCTGCAGGGCACCTGTGTGCCAGCAGAGTCAAGGGCTCGTCCCTAGTCATCCCAGGAGAACCATCCAGGGTCCCTCAGCAAGTCCATTCCCCCAACTGCTCCTCTGGGGCATAAGGGGCCAACCACCACTAGCCCTGGAGAGATCCATCCTAATCCTAGGGGCTAGCTGGATTCTAGGTCCCCAAAGTCCATCCTTGCAGGGTATCGGGTAGCTTCTCCTTTCAGCTGTGCATTCTTTCACTGTCCTCGCTCCCAGGTCGAGTGCCTTTTTAGTTGTCTCTCTCTTGTGAATGGGTTTTTAAGTGGAGGTGGAAAGTTTTCGAAGCTAAGCACCCCGGCCAATCCTAGGGTGTCAGATCATCACTCCACTCCTGTCCCAATTGTCTTGCACAGAATGCTAGGAGATTCCAATATGGAGACTTCAAGTTGTTTATGGAAAGAGCTCCGCTGAGAGCCTCAGCTCCGCCCCATGCTGACACAGCTACTTGATATCTTTACACCAAAACTTCAAAAGCAAGCCCCTCTTGTGTTGACTTCATAGGTCTGGCCCACCTCCTTTGTTTTGTTGGGCCTGGGTGCAGTGTGACAAGCTAATTAACTGATGCAGATCTCATCACCAGCCCTTTCTTTCCCAAGAGCTGGGTCAAGTACTGTTAAGTGCCCTTTTGTGTGGGGAGGCCTTTAATCCTCCTGCTAAAAGGCAGAGTAATTAACTTGGCCAGTATGAGGGACAATGACCTGCAATCCAATTATGAGCTGAGTAAGGGGAATATGACAATTCTTAAAGTGCTGTAAGGAGTGTAGTTTTGATATCAGGGACTGTAAATCTACACTTGGGGTGTAGGTTTACCTCTATATTGATACCTTTCTGGACCCTGTAGGCCTAAGTGGCAAAAAACTGTACCTTAGTGCAGATTTTGCCTATAGTATGTAATACAGTGTAAGCATCACATAACTTCAGTAAGCACTACAGATATACACTATGAATGCTCACTCACATTATAAGGCGTACCCAGGTACGTATCAATCCTTGAAGAGTCCCTTCTGCGAAAGGCTACTTGTGTGCAGATGCTGTGCTGTACAAAACTAGTCTCATACACGCAGCTCGCACACGTGTGCTCACATGCTCCATCCTCTTACCCTAGCTGCACAGCAGCTTCATTTTCTTAAAAGGCAGGCACTTGCAGTATGCACTCTCAGTCCAGTACTGTGAAGTTACCGTGAGTGACAATCAGGTAGTGAAATTCACTCAAAGTCAAAGCTCAAAAAACAGGTAGTCAACTGCGAAAAGTCCAGGGAGACTACTTGGGTAGAAACCATTAACTACATAAACCCCCACCAGCTGAAACTGGTGATTAAATCTAGCTATTGCTCATGGCTACTCTTGCCTAGTCAGCAGCAACAAGAGGCAAGGGGTTCTGACCTATGTTTTTATGTGCGGGGAGTCTGCACTCGTAAAGATACTACTTGTAAATCCCTCTGTGAATAGCAAACAATAGTAAACTTACACAAAAGTGTAAGTTTACCTTTGTGAATCAGGCCCTCTGACTTCAGATCTAAACTTAAACTTCAGGTCTAAGTTTACCTTTGTGAATTTGCCCCTTAGACTTCAGGTCTCAATTTAGACTTCAAGTCTAAACTTGGACTTCAGGTCTAAGTTTACCTTTGTGAATTGGGCCTGCAGTGCCTACATGACCTGAGCAGGTCTATGCCCGACACCGTTGATAAAAAGGAAAGGTCAGCTAAGTCACTGTTATATTTACTTTGTTACTCCTTTGGGTGGTGTTAGCTTGGTGAGTCTTTTGTCTTCTCCTTCTATAAGGTGAAATTATTCCCTTTCCATGGGTCACACACCTCTGTGCCCACCACAATATTCCTGCCAAGGGTTCAGTACCTCAGCACTGATGCCTTCAAAACAGACAGGTTTGACAACTGTCCCCAGGGTCAAAGGCTGTTGTCTCTCAGGGTACTACAGCCCCAGTACTTTCACTCATCTGGGTCATTACACCTGAATGATGCAGATGCAGGCCACTCAGAGCTCTTAGGCTGGGGTGTATAGCTGCCACCACCCTTGCAGGATGACTGACTTTCCTAAGAAAACAGCAGCCCACTTAAAACAGAGTGCTCCCCTGATAGTCACTCCTGGGGCAGTCCCACTGATGGGAACCACACCAGGTACCCTGGACCATCTGTCTTCAGTGAGAACAGGTCCTCACACCCTTGGACTCTCAAACCACACTGTGTCAATTGGAAGTGCAGCTGGGCACTATGTAGGCATACTCTGCCGCCTTCCACCTCACTCAGGTGAGGGTCCGCCCCACCCGTTAAATCCATGCTGCCAACCCAGGACTTCCTAGGGGACTTATGACTCCACCCCAAGGTTGGTAAGCCTAAAGTGTAGCAGGCACAAGTCCTCTGCAGCCTGCCCTTCCAACAGCTCAGAATGACGATCACTAACAGATGTGGTATCTTACCCCCAGGCTGATGCTCAGAGTCTACTTCATCTGGAGCAGACACCACCCGGTCACCTTTATGAGTCTTGGCAGGCGTACTCACCTCCTGCACACCTTCTATCTACAGGGCTTCCACCCATTGTCCATAGCGCCTGATCCAAAAAGACCTACCTAAGTAGAAACCAGGCTGGGCATCGTCACAGCCGCCACCTCAAGATTTGGTGAAACAGTCTCTAGGATGGCTTCCTTCACTGTACTCAGGCTGTCATCTGCCCTACCCTGACATGTGGGGTTCACCAATAACCCATTCCGGGACTCTAGGGAGTCCACTACCCTCTCAGATCACTTTCTGGACCTATGGAAGAACAGAAGAAGGACTGCGCCTGCTATTTGAGATCTGTGAGGAGACCTGGAGGGCTGGACCTTGCTCCCACTTGCACCCGGACAAAAAAGTGGACCTCAAGAGTCAGTTAGCTGATCTCCTGTGTAGCTACAGGTGCCAAACAAGTTGCAAAGATCTTTTTCCTAAAGTGCCCAGCTGACCAATAGCAACTGGATATGGTCTGGACCCAGCGTTGTGCTCTGCCCTGACACCATCTGAGCCTCTACTTGCCCACCATGAAATCCTGGTGGCCTTAGAAGTGTACTTCTGTCTTTGTTTGAGCACCAGAAGAAAGTTTGGAAACTTTTAAAACCTTTTCCTCCAGACAACTAGTGATGTTCTTGGTGTATCTGGCCTGTGCTCGTCGGCCTTAAATTGCATCTTGGCCCAGGTCTACAGCGACCATTGGCTATCATTCATGTTTTACGTTTTCTTGTCGCTTTTTTCACATAAATCTGTGTCGCTTAACGTGGGAATACAAGATCAGAGTCAGTTTCTTAGAGAGAGAAAAGTATAATTTATTTCTTAATCTTATTTTAATGATGAATTGATATCCCTAATTAATGTCCTTCTTCTTCTTCCTTTCTTTAGGTCCTTTGGGAATTTTTGTCCGCCGACACCCTTGATAAAAAGGAAAGGTCAGCTAAGTCACTGTTATATTTACTTTGTTACTCCTTTGGGTGGTGTTAGCTTGGTGAGTCTTTTGTCTTCTCCTTCTATAAGGTGAAATTATTGGGAAGTGACCAGGAATAGGTAATTGAGTGAGAGGCCAAAACAAAATATCATGACAGAAAAAAGAAAAGAAATTCCAGGAGAAACCGTTCCCAGAATAAGAAACTAAGTAATAACAAGCAATCACAAAAAATATATATTTAATTCATCAGGTTATTGATGTGAGCTATGGTTTTAATCTGTGCAGATCTACACAGATCCCCGCAATAAGACTCCTTTTCCTCCACCCAATTCCCCTTAAGGTTTACCCTCCTGCTTTTCGGTTCGGTTTAGGAACCATCCACACACCTGACCGAGCCACGTTCCTCCTGGAACGTGGCTGGAAGTGAGGCTCTGCCGGCACACAGGATTCAGCTTTGGCCCTTCTCCTGTCATCTCTTTTCCGTCCGTTTGGTGAGGATGCTCAGGTTCCCGCCATGGCGGCTCTCTCAATTCGTCACTCTCATGGTCGGGGGCTTCTTCTCTGTCCTTCTGGATAGGGCCCAATGCCAACAGTCTTCCTCTCTCGCCTTTTCTTTCACGGCTTGAGACTCCGCCTTATTCCTCTCAGTGATGCACAAGTCCAAAGGGGTTTCTGGTCTGTCCTGGGTTGCCTGACTTCCTGCTTGGACTCCCTCGACGGATCGGCCCTGCAACATAAAAATGGAGCAGTCGGCTTCGGGGAGATAATGTACTGAGTCACCATCCCCAGGTTGGTGACACTCTGGTTCCCCTTATTGGACGTTTGTCATTTTGGGGTCATTTTGCTTATTAAATTTGCCTCTGTTTTTATAAATTGCAGTGAGATTTTTACTGTGTTGTGTCTTTGACGTTTTAACTGCTTTGGTATTTCTAAATGCTTTTCATATTTTCTCTAACTTAAGACTGTCTGCTCTTTGCCACAGCTACCAGGGTTTGAGCTCAGGTTTAAATTACTGAAATTTTCGATTGTGTCTTTATTACTTGTGGTGCACTACCATCCACCCCAATTAATAATTCACTTTCTCACATGGTGTATTACTCATCTTTCAGAATTCATTACCAATCCATGCAGCTGTATGATCTGGTGGCACCCGCAAGATTTACAATTACCAACTCAGGATCAATTGAATCATTTTGCCTCACGCTGCTGTCAAGTTTAACTCACGCCTTATGCCCTCTGTTGAGATACTCTGCCTCAAACCACACTTAAATGCCAAGCTCCTACCTCTCTTTTTGTGCAAATGTGCACCTCTGGTTTCTAGGAACAGGACATATCCTCAGCGAGGAATCCCTGTGAAGACTCAAGAAAAGAAACCAGCAGCATCACATCTGCACAAGCATGGGTAAAAGCTCCCCAGTTAAGTGTTACATGGGAGGACAGATTTCACCCTTTATATTGACACCGTGTTCTTAGTCCTTTTTCTGCAGCCAAGGAGATGACTAGACCCTTCCAGTAATTCAAATGATATACTAGCAACTAGAAACCACACTTGATAAACATATGTGAAAGCTAGTAAAACATTTGCACAGCAGGCTTTCAACAATGGCCCCCCTAAGAAATGTATTATTGAAATGTAATAAGCCATTGTCACGAAGTGGACATTCTTTTGCTGCAACTGATTGATTTTCAAATGGGCTTTTCATGAAATAGCAGGATTAGATATTTGAATACCTTTACTACAGTCTATCAATGAGTGCTAAAAGACTTTTAAAGGAAGGTTTCCCAAAGAAGACGATTGTAAATTTTTACATGTTAATGATTAACTGAAGTATCTTCCCAGGCTGTTTTGATTTACCTATATTTTTCTTTTCTTGGCTCTGACCTCTTTCCTTTTGTCTTCTTGGTACTCTCTTGCCACTAGATGGGATTTTCCCATTTTCAGGCAGTATGTTTGTTGCTCGAATGTGAATTTACCTCAAAAGAATAAAATACAATCAGGAACAATTGGTTTAATTAAACGCAGCGGTCGGGAGGGCAGGCAATAGAGTCAGGGTCTGAAGACTGTTTCAAAGCACATTGGTTTCGGCCGTCATTTTATACATTACATGAAGCATCATAAAGTAATTTGTACATTCCTTTGGAGACAGAAATCTGGGCCTAGTCACAGACCCATAAATCTGGTCAATTAATAAGAATGGTGGGTCTTAACCTTGCATGGACACAATGTGGGGCCAGTGGGTATGTGTCCAGATGTCCGGCATGGGGAGCGTGTGATCACAGCTTGTAGCGTGCATGCTGTGTTCTGGGTGTCTGAGTGTTCCTAACTTAGTGTGGCATCTGAATTTATGGTGTTTTGGGAATGCGCGCCCCTCCGGCCAAACATGTTTTATTGAGGCCAATCTCCTCAGACCATTGTGGTGTCGCTGCCTACCTGTGGGATCGATCTGGGTTTTCCTGTTCGCTCATTTGTCTAAGGGTTACGTGTCACCCCACCTGTGATCTGTCCATCAGTTGCTTCAAGCCTAGGTCGCAGGGCCTGCCTGACCAAGTACTTCTGACTCTGGGTTGAGGGAGAGGTCATATCGGGTGAATTCAACCACGGTGGTGCGAGTTCGTTATTGTACGTTAATATATCGTGACGTGCATTGATATCGTATTTTCCAATAGTAACATGTTTTTTCATGAAGTAGTAACTAAGCCATATTCACTGGAGTTGCTGACATTGATATTTATCACACAGATGTTATATGTGACTTTTGAGACTGGCAAAGAGGTCACTGTTAAAGGGGACAAGGGTATGTTTCTGTATCCTGGAGTGAATACTTGACAGTTGGGCAGCTGGGTCTTACTCTTGAGCTTTCAGACTTTCTGTGGCTTAACCCTTTGTTTTTCGTTGTTTGTTCACGAGGCTTCTGTTTTTGCTGATAGAAAATGTCCTAAATCCTGACTTTGTGATGGTGCTGTAATTTTTAAATTCTTTTGGTTATAATTGCTGATGTCTTGGGATGTTTTTGTGTGGTTAGGACAGTTAAATTTTTGGCGTATTTTTTGCCTAATTGCTTGTTTTTGGAGAAAGGTGAAGTTTTGACTCTTCAGGCAACATTGCAAACCAGGCAGAACAATGGCACTATTTCAGTTGTCAAAAGGTTAATTTGTTGCGAGACAGGGCAATGTTTAGGGCACACCGCTTGATGTGCCCCCACCCCCACCTTTTTTTACAGCTCACCTCTCCCCCTGTTTGACCTGAACAGCCATTCCGCCATGTTTTCCAGCTCCCCGAGTTTTTATGTCTTTACCACTTTTAAACCTCTCGTTCTGTTCACAGACTTACCTGCCTCCCTACAATCCTGTGGTCTAAAATATCATTTTCTATCAGATTGTATGGTCACCTCAACACATAGGCCAGAGCTGCACATCATCCTGTAAGCCCCTATTTAAAACGTTATTTTTTAAACTATTGCTCTGTGTGTCCCCCGCATGCATTTTGATTTTATTTAACCACTGGATTAGCTTTGAGCTGCTTATCATTCCCCCACGCACTATTTGTGTTTTATTATAAAACTGAAAGATGCATTTGTGTGTATATGTTTTTCAGAGTCGTACAAGGTGCAAATATCAGACGCATGTTTGAAAAAGTGCTGTTATGTAAAAGAAAAAAAAAGGCCTCGTAGGTCTGTGTTTAAAAGAATTCAAATTCAGAAAACTCCGGTGTTCTAACCTCTTTAGGAAAATGCTAAATAGTTAAAATTCTCAGAATGAAGGTACACATGTATGACAAAAAAGATTGCAGTTATTGCATTTTTAGTATCTACACTCCTTGCCTATGTTGTTGGAGTTTAGCCACAGTGTTAGCAAATATCCCACTCCTTGACTGAGCCCTGTGTGTTCCATTATCATCTTAATCCCCCCTGGGGCCACAGAGTCAAATGTCTGGCTTCAAACTCCTGCTAGAACAATGGACTGCAGGAATGCAGAAAATGTGCTTCTGTCCTCAAGGCCACATTCCTCTGTGAAAGCAAGCACAGTGTAGTCCCTCGGGGTTCAGAGGGACATCCTCAGACAAGTGAGGTGCGGACAGATGAAACCGGAAGTGGTGCAGATTGTGTTTGATCCTTGGGAGGCAGAATTGGGCTGGCCTTGCGAAACATTTGTGGAGAGCAAGAGAGACAGGGGAATCAGTCCTGTGACATTTTGGTTCTGAGTCCTTTGTACTAACGAGTCCTTATACTGAAAAGATTAGGCAGGAAACTGCAGGGACTTCAGTTTGATTTTCTCACCTGTCACCAATCGCAGACTAGTTTACGTTTTTTTAAACCCTTGCATGATTACTTTCAGGGAGAGAATGCTGGCTGGTTCTGAATAAGAAAAGTCCTGACTGCTGACAAAGTTCATGTCTGACTGATGGATCGCTGTGGAAAGAATTGTCTCCAACTTTCTCTTGTCCTTCTTGGACTTGAAAGCTTTTCATAAAGATGAGAAACCTAACTTCTTGCTGAACCACAAGGCCCAAGAAGCTGTCTGTATGAGAATCAGCACACAAATGGCAACTGGACATTTCCTCATGCAGCCCAGGTGAAACTTTTCCTTTGAGCTAGGCCATTGAGCTGCTGCAGAGGAAATCCAGTAACCAGTTGTAACAGAACATTTTTCTTTCCACCTGAACTGGAATTGTGGGGAGCCTTCCTGTTACGCAATCTTATTACCTTATGTTAAATAAACTTTTCCCAAAATGTGTATACTTTTAGAGCACCTGGAAAGAAGTTACAAAACTTTTTCTAAAAGTGAATATTTAGGGGCATATTCTCAAGAACGTGTGATAACTACCGCAAAAGTTGCTAAACGCAACTCTTCACATCGCAGTCTATCTCGGGAAAATAACACGGTGTAAACGTGGTATTCCCAACCTGGCGGCACCATGCGATAGTAGCAGGACAGCGCGCCTAATGACCGCGTTAAAATTAACGTGACGCTGAAACAATGCGAAACACGAACGCGAAAAAACCTGCGATGCCCCAAATCGCGATACAAAAATCAGCGACAACCAGCGACAGGGCTGCAATTCCCACGCGTCATGCAGGAAAATGCACTATAAAAGCAACCAAAAAAACACACCAAAACCAAATCAAACTGCTTAGCACCGTGGATGCACCCGGACCTAGTGCAGAGGACAATCCTAACCCCACAAGCCCCACGGAGGACCACCCAGGGACCCCATTTCCGGGGAAGGGCAAGGAGAAGAGGAAGAGGAAGACGGGGTTCAGTCCGCAGGAAGACCGGATCATCGTCACGGAGATGATAGAACACTACCAACAACTGTTTGTCACCTCCACTGCGTCATTGGCAACACAAACGGAAATATGGCAGTCCATCGTCACCAACGTGAATGCAGTCGGAGTGTCGAGGAGGTCAAGAGGCGCTGGCATGAAGTGCACAGCCAAACCAAACAGAAACTCGCTGCCAACAGGAAGGCAGCAAAGGCGACTGGAGGTGGGAGTCCTGCGCCACAGGAGGAGCTGGATGAGCTGGAGGAAATGGTGGCCACAGTCATCAGTGTGGAGACGGTGCAAGGAGTTGGGGGTCTGGATACAGCTCGATATGACCTGACCCAACAGCAATAGGGTGAGTAATGACCAGGGACTGGGGGGACGGGGGGAGATGGGCACAATGGCACACATGCACAATCATGTGCAGCACACTGCACACCCACAATGAGTGTGGAACATGTCCCTGATACCCTTGGCACACTGCAGCACACATAGAAACACCAAGTAGGCCCCGTCCACAATGTGCACAAATGAGCCCCCCTCCATATCACCAATGCCACAACCTACCCATGCACATGTGCTGAATCCAGAAAAGCAGCGGCTCTGTGAGCCACGCTGACAATGCAAGTGACACTGCATGACAGATAGCATGGCTGAAGTCACAATACATGACATGGTGCACAAGACGATATTGAGGTGGCTGAGTGTGGACCACATCCGTAAAGGAGCAGGTCACACTCTGACACATCCACGTGCACCTACAACCCATGACGTCAAAAAACACATCTGCAGACAAACAATGCACAAGAGTACAAAATTTGTCCAGGAGCACAAATGACCCAAGTCCCAAACATCCAGGACCCGAAAAGCACACAAGTCAAAGGCACACCGACTCAAAGGGATAAGGGTCCACCAAAGCAGAGCTGCAGGGGCGAATCACCAACAATGCAGCACACACACATGGCAATCACAGTACATCAACATTGACAACAATGTGGTACAAAGTGCAACCCCTACACCACAGGACAGAGGACACAACTGGTGCCGCTCGTGCGTAGAAACTGGCCAATCACATCTGGCACTGCATGACACTGTGAGATGACAATGTACGAGTACAACCACACATCCGTCATGTAGTCGAAATGTCCACTGTCTCCCATCAAATAGCCAGCTTCACCAAAACAGTCACAATGTACATTGTCATGCAGTCTGAATGTAAACATCTACAATGCGTCAACATACATGGAACACACTGTTAACCTGCATCTCCCCTTTACATTGCAGAGGGACAATCAACACCCCCTGCAGAGCAGAACACACATCTCTTCAGTGATGATGAAGAGGACACCCTGCACATTTGCCCAGACACACTCCAATGGCTCGTGGAGAGCCTCCGCACCCCACCTCCAGGAGCAGGGCAGCCCAGCTGCATCGCGGTGACCCCACACCCTGCACAGACCACACAGCAGGAAGCACACACCACCACGGCTGTCTCCCAGGACCCCCACGACCAACACATGGAATTCCAACGCCGTGTGTTAGGGTGCCAGGAGAAGATGGCTGATCAGCTGCGGGTGGGGTTCGACCTCATGGCAGCCAAACTCGATGCCATACGTGGGTGCCTGAGTCCCATCAGGGAGCACCTACAGTCCATAACGGACACCCACTGTCCGCACCATGCTCACCAACAATCCTTGGCTGACATCGCTGGGGCCATTACTCGGATACAGGAACTGTCTAGTCAGACAGGCTCCAGCGATGACAGCACAGAGTTGGCACAGATGTGGAGGATAATGGAGACCATGGAGCCGATGCAGGCTGGAAGTATGGCTGCAACGACTGAACACCAGCGAGATGTAGCTGGGATCTTCCATGCCCTGCAGATCCTCATCTTGCCATTGCTGCCACTGAGCCTGTACCAGATGACTGCTGAAGGAACCTCGACACACACATCTCCACCCCCTGATGTGTCAGTGGCACACAGTGATGCAGCCCTATCACCTTCGCACCCTGATGTGTCAGTGGCACACAGTGACGCAGCCATAACCCCACCACACACACCTGACACACCGGACACAGAAGACGTCTCAGGGGAGTAAGATGTGGAGGGTAATGACTGTGTAAGGAAGGAGGTAGTAGCATCCGTCCCCGCCATATGGCCTGTCCCTGCCTGCTTCTGCTCTCTGCATCATGCCCTGGAACAACACCTCCCACTGTCCCCCGAAACACTCTGCGACATTCACCTGGACCCCGACATGGACTGCCATATCTGCTCTGGTACCAATGACACAGCAATCTGGCTGCGGACTGAACTCTTCCTCTTCAGATTAACTTTGCATTCCCCCAAGGACTCTGGTTGGCCCACCACTGGGCACCCATGTTATGTGGGCTTGAAATGGCCATGTACTGCTCCAGCTCCGACACTCCCCAGAATGTGAATAAAACATTCCAAATCACACAGATGTGTCATGTCTATGTTCACTCACGTATAAAAGTTTTGATGGATGTAGGGACATTGATTACACTAAAAGGTACACCCTGGTAAATGTCATCAATGCGCATGTTTGACCCTGACCCACATGGCCAATTAGATGACTGTGAAGGTGTGAACTAGCTGTGGCCTCATTGCACATGAACAACAATCTCGTTACCCCCCAACGTAGCCCCACGTCCATGTATTAAATAGGGCTGTGTGTAGAAATGTCACATTCGGTAGCAGTCCTGAAGTGGTGTCCCCCATCACATGTGACAACAGAATGTCTCTTTGCATACCTACTCACACACATCTGTGTGGACACAGTCTGTTTTGATGGATAACCTTGATCTACATGGCAAGAAGTTGGACACCATACTCACATTGCTGGAGACACGTAAGAGCACATGTCTGCCAGCAACTATCCCAAACACAATGTCTGGCTCACAGAGGTGGAGCTGTCAATAGGGACTCACCCCCAATTCACAAGCATCAGTCAATCCCTCCCTGTGTACGGACATTGCACATGTAGGCAAACGATTTGTCATTATAATCAACACCATCACAGTTGTACACTAGTGAAGTTGCAAGTAAAACAAACTGTTGGCAGTGTACCCTGTAGAGACCAAGCACCTGACCCGTTATCCCTAGTTATTATTTCTAAAATGGAAATCCCCCATCACTCATGTGTGCACACTGTTAATGCACCCACTGCCACGGTGCAATCCAATACAGGATTATAACAATTTTTACACAAAACACAAAGGTGCACCACTTAACAGTCAGAAGAAAATATATAACAATCCATATCCATAAGGTAATTCTTTTTAGACTCTTCTTTTATTTATATTAATCTTGTTTAAAACACAGCCGACGCGTTTCGTCCAATAAAGGACTTCTTCAGGGCATAAAAATGAGAAACCGGACACTCCAAACTAGAATCAACGTCGGGGTATCCACAATAAGTAGATTTGTAGATCAAGATAACACAAACTTTTTCCAGTAAAAATAAATATCACGATGAAGAGTACTTCTCTATAAACATTGTAGAAAATCCAAGGTCTGGTAACACCTTTTTTAGACCTTATCAATGGCCACGCCTCGATCTGGTGGGCTTGAAATCACAGGACAAATACCTGATCAGCCTCAATATGACTACGATCAAATCCAACGAGCTCTTCCTGTGAGTCCTCGCTCCACAGGAAGAGCTCGTTGGATTTGATCGTAGTCATATTGAGGCTGATCAGGTATTTGTCCTGTGATTTCAAGCCCACCAGATCGAGGCGTGGCCATTGATAAGGTCTAAAAAAGGTGTTACCAGACCTTGGATTTTCTACAATGTTTATAGAGAAGTACTCTTCATCGTGATATTTATTTTTACTGGAAAAAGTTTGTGTTATCTTGATCTACAAATCTACTTATTGTGGATACCCCGACGTTGATTCTAGTTTGGAGTGTCCGGTTTCTCATTTTTATGCCCTGAAGAAGTCCTTTATTGGACGAAACGCGTCGGCTGTGTTTTAAACAAGATTAATATAAATAAAAGAAGAGTCTAAAAAGAATTACCTTATGGATATGGATTGTTATATATTTTCTTCTGACTGTTAAGTGGTGCACCTTTGTGTTTTGTGTAAAAACTAGTGAAGTTGCGTAGACTGTATTGGCATGTGCGTGTCTGTACGGGCAGGGCAAGGGCCACAACATGCAGACCAATGTTTAAGACACTTACAGGCAGCTTAGGAACATGTTGAGGTGCAAGTAATGGGGTGGCAAAAGTGAACACAAATCATTACGGATGTCAACGGTCTCAGCCCACCTTGCCTTGCTGGACGAGTCATGTGATGTTTGGCGTCTGCTCATTGGCCCATGCCAGGGGACACGACTCACAGCCCATGGGATCTGCATAGTGCCGTAGCACCGGACTGCACTGACTGTGTGCTCTGCTGACAGTGAGCAGGTGAAAGGATCCTACAAGGTCACATGTCGTACTACATTGCCATGTGTGTACTCTCCCCCCAGCAGGTTCTCCGATTTTGGAACATTGCCAAATGACGCTGTGCAGCTCCGCCCATGGGACTGCATCACCTTGCACAGGTGTGTGTACACACGTGTAGGTCCACGCACATGCATTCTGAGTCCAGGCGAAGGCAGACATGTCCACTGTTGTAGTGGGATATGTGACCATTCCTCCAAGATGCTACAAGGTGTGGGGACCTGTGCTGTGGGTGACAATTAGTTGTGGCTGCAGTTACGTAGTTACTCGTCCATGAATGCGAGCGCTGCTTCATGGGCAATCTGTTCAAGAGTACATCGTTGTCGAGGTCAAGGAACACGAGGGCGAGTAAACCCATTACCTGGTCTGGGCAGCTGCGCTCTGTCCATGCCGTTTCACCAATCCGCAACACAGCCCAATAGGGGAGCGCCTCGATGTGGTCACTGCTCATGGCAACTGATGAGGGACAGGAGGAGGAGAGTGATCCACTCCCTAACCTCCTCTCACAGAACCCTGATGATGGATCAGTTGATGGTGTAGTCTTGGCAGACAGCCTCACTGATCAACAGCAGATTGATTGTAGAAAAGTCCTCAATCAATACAGGCATTTGTTTTCTCTGACACCCAGTCAAACTACCTGGTGTACCCATGAAGTGGACACAGGTGAGAGTCTACCTGTTAAGAATAAAATCTACAGGCAGCCTGACCATGTCAGAGATTGCATCAGGACAGAGGTCCAAAAGATGCTGGAATTGGGAGTGATTGAGCCCTCAGATAGCTCTTGGGCTAGCCCAGTAGTCCTGGTACCTAAACCTCACACCCAGGCTGGTAAGAGAGAGATGAGGTTTTGTGTGGATTACAGGGGACCCTTCACAAAAGGAGCTACAGAGGGAAATAACGCAGGTCGCCCTCCAACCACAACACTGTCATCAACAAAACCTGCTTATACATCAGGATAAACATCATGAGCATACCCACAACCTACTCTTGGTTAAACTACTTAGGTACTGGCTCATAGATGCTGTACACACTGGGTGCTCCTATCCCTTGCTTTAAATTCTCAACTATGTCTATCTCCCCTAGAAGTTGAATTGTGTGCATTTCTCACACCCACAATTTTTCCACATCATATCCAACAAAAAATATGTGAAGGATGTGAAGGCACCTCACGGAAACACCACCATGGGAGCTACTGATAGGTTCTCATCAGTGTGCTCCGATTATCATCACTGGCAGCCTCCACATCCACAAAAAATATGTGAAAAAGATGTGCACAACTAAATTGAAATGAAAGTGTGAAAAAGGTCAAATAAGCACCCCGAAATGTGTTTGTGTGCCTATCAACCTTGACCCCCTACTATAAGAGCAATAGAAGAAAGTTTTTCTTGCTCCTACAATGTAAAAACAAGCTAAACAGTCACTAGCACTATTTCCAATTTTAATCACTGCTGTGTGTTTGCTCACATTAAAAACCAGACCTACTGTCGTACTCCATCAGTTTGTTATGAGAAGCCAACATGTTTCATTGCCTTTTAACAATTTCCGGCAATTTCTTCAGGGCTAGGGGTCAATCCTCGCCACACTGTGAATTCAATAATGTACCTAGGGATAGTAGACACAGACAACACAAAACACTCAGTTAGACAGCGCTCATATTAAAATCACTCCACGCAGTGAGTGTACTTATTTGTCTCAATGCTCACAAATATGGAATATTGGAAATATTTACCCGGTGGTTGCCCCCACATTGCATACCAGCAGCCACCTTTCCTAGGTTTGTGTACGCGTCCACAATACCTCAGTGTACTTATTACGGTTGCTCTTCGTCAGCCTAAAGGTAAAATATATGTAAACCTTAATCGCTAGCCATGGAGTCAATGATGGTCTTGTTACAGCGCAATCGGTCAATTACTCTACTCTCTTATGTTCAGCTCAAATGGGGACAATAATATACCTATCACCCAGCGGTACACGTGTATCACAACCCTTTGCCTGAAGTGCTTCTGGATGTCTAAAGCGCTTCTCGCATCTTCATTCATACCATCTATGTCAAGCTGCCACCCGCCAGGCTAGTTGCTCCCGCTTACCGTTCGTTAGTTAGCGTCTGGCTTACTCACTCCGCGCTCACCCGTACTGAGCACTCGCGGTCTATTTAAACACCCCATACGTGGGCGTACAGACACGCCTTCTGTCCTTCCGGTCTATGCCGATCACGTGACCTTTACTTCGGGCGCCATCTTAGAATGGTCTAACCATATATAAACCTGACTATTTCGTACAAGTAATTCGTTAAATGAAACCTTTCTTGTAGCGCCAACGTGTTATTCCTTCTCTTCAAATTAAAAACTACATTTGAGGCACATATTTCGCCACCAACGAATTCAATCAAGTCATACCCTCGATGAATCCTATTGTTAACTCTTCCTTTTCAATGATGTACACAGTGTCAACCCTCGTTCTCATAAGCGCTGTCACAACATGTCATTAGTTAACAATTAAAAATGTGAAAATTACAAGAAATGAATGGGGTTTCAATACACCCTCGAACAGTGGATGGCATTAAAAGGCTGACTCCACCATCGTCCCCCTATATGCAATCAGACTCCTGTATACCTCACAACTGCTGGCAGACACTTGAATCATACACCTAGGTACTACCTCCAACCTTATTCCACTCAATGACATCGTTCAACACTTGATGGTCCACCCGCTCCTGGTAGATCCAACGGGCCTCTTTTGTGGCCAATCTGTCTTCAATGTTGTATATGTCTCCCCACACCTTCTCTAGTACTACCCACGTAATGTCTTTGTAGTGGTGTTTCAGATCACGGAAATGCCCCACCAGGCGTGTAGTCAGTTTGCCAGCCTTGATGGTTCCGAGGTGTTCTTGAATTCTGATCTTGATCTTCCGGGTTGTTAATCCAATATAATGCAACCCACACAGGCATGTCAATCTGTATATAACATTTGTTGTGTTACAATTGGTGAATTTGTTTAGATACCACGTTTTGCCATTCGCCAATTGAACACTTTTGATCGCCCCTGTGAGTTCACATACAGAACACCCACCGCATGGGTAATGACCAGAGGGGAGCCCTGATGTCTTCGGCTCCTGCCTTGGGCGGCTATGTACCAATTGATCACGTAGGTTTCTAGATCTTTTAAAAGCAAATCTGGGGGGCGGCATTACAAAACCATTTGTACTCAACAGAGGCCAATATTTTCTGATAATCTGCCGTATTCTTGTGGATAGAGGGTCAAATGTCGTAACCACCGGTAGGCAGTCCCCCTTCTCCTTGACATTTCTCTCCAGCAGGGCGACTCTAGGTGTATTTAGTGCCCTTTTCCGTGCTCTGTTTACAATTTTCTTAGGGTATAACCGGTTCTCAAGTTTGCCTGCCAATTCTGCTGCCTGCTCAGCAAATTTCTCAGTAGAGCTGCAGTTCCTGCGGTAACGCAAGAACTGCCCCACGGGTAAATTATCCCGAAGAGCTCGAGGATGAAACGACCTGTAGTGCAGGAGAGAGTTTTTATCTGTTGGTTTCTGATGAACATTTGTACATAGTTGATTACCCACTGCACAAATATCCAAATCAAGATAGGTGGCTGTATCTCTGCTGATGTTCCATGTGAACTTGAGGCATTCATCAAGTCCATTGAGCCAGCTCAGAAATTCATTGAGGCTCGACTCGGTGCCAGACCAAATACACAGCACATCATCTATAAATCTCTTCCAGAGACAGATGTTATTCTGGAAGGGATTAGATGAGTGGTTAATGTAATTAGCTTCAAACTGGCCCACACAAATGCAGGCCAGACTGGGGGCAAAAGTTGCCCCCATTGAAGTACCAGATACTTTGAGGTACAGTTGGTCTTTGTACATAAAAAATTGTTTGTCAAGGCTATTTCAATACATTGAAGTACAAAAGATTGAGGAGTGTCGTAGAACCAGTCACATGCCCCCAGTGCCTGCGCTGCTGCCACCAGCGTGGCCTCCTGAGGTATGCTTGTGTACAATGACTCAATGTCAATTGTAATAAGGAATTGTTGTTCATGGTCATATTCAATTGTGTCCAGGATGTTCAATACATCCGTGGTATCCTGAAGATATGACGGTTGGCTGACTACACACTCCCTCAGAAAAAAATCAGAGAATTGTGACAACGGCTCCAGCACAGACTGAATCCCCGAATCAATCGGGCGGCCCGGCGGGGGCCGTTGCGCTTTGTGTATCTTCAGCAGTATATAAAATGCCGGTATCCTGGGTTTCAAGTTTATTAAAAAATCTGCTTCTTTGAAAGTAACCCATTTCCTTTCTTTAGCCTCTGTCACAAGTTTGATTATTAGTTCTTGAAGTTCCCCCGTGGGGTCACGTGCAAGAGGCTTATAGTTTTGACGTACTCCAAGTAGCCTTAATATCTCTGCCTCATAAGGGACTAGGGTTTGTACCCACACCCATGCATGATAGTTTCAAATGCAGGAGTGAATTTTTTTGAATTGATGAGAAGGATTAAATTGAGGAAGTTTTTTGCAGATAAGGAACGTGACCCTCCTTCTGTGTTTTCTACTAATTTACATCGTCCTTCCCTCTTTTGTCCTCCCAATAGATCCATGGGTCCTGAGGTGCAGGTCTTTGAAGAGAAAGTCCTACAGGATATCGGCAATCTAGAGCATGCTGAGAAAAAACGAGTGTTTAATAACATGAGCAGGGCTGAATGGACAGCAGTAACGTCCTTACAGAACAATGCGTCACTGACCATCAAAACGACTGATAAAGGCGGGGCGGTGGTAGTGATGAAAACTAGTGACTATGAGGCAGAGATAGTAAGGCTACTTGGAGTACGTCAAAACTATAAGCCTCTTGCACATGACCCCACGGGGGAACTTCAAGAACTAATAATCAAATTTGTGACAGAGGCTAAAGAAAGGAAATGGGTTACTTTCAAAGAAGCGGATTTTTTAATAAACTTGAAACCCAAGATACCGGCATTTTATATACTGCCGAAGATACACAAAGCGCAACGGCCCCCGCCGGGCCACCCAATTGTTTCGGGGATTCAGTCTGTGCTGGAGCCGTTGTCGCAATTCTCTGATTTTTTTCTGAGGGAGTGTGTAGTCAGCCAACCGTCATATCTTCAGGATACCATGGATGTATTGAACATCCTGGACACAATTGAATATGACCATGAACAACAATTCCTTATTACAAGTGACATTGAGTTGTTGTACACAAGCATACCTCAGGAGGCCACGCTGGTGGCAGCAGCGCGGGCACTGGGGGCATGTGAGTGGTTCTACGACACTCCTCAATCTTTTGTACTTCAATGTATTGAAATAGCCTTGACAAAAAAAAATGTATGTACAAAGACCAACTGTACCTCCAAGTATCTGGTACTTCAATGGGGGCAACTTTTGCCCCCAGTCTGGCCTGCATTTATGTGGGCCAGTTTGAAGCTAATTACATTAACCACTCATCTAATCCCTTCCAGAATAACATCTGTCTCTGGAAGAGATTTATAGATGATGTGCTGTGTATTTGGTCTGGCACCGAGTCGAGCCTCAATGAATTTCTGAGCTGGCTCAATGGACTTGATGAATGACTCAAGTTCACATGGAACATCACCAGAGATACAGCCACCTATCTTGATTTGGATATTTGTGCAGTGGGTAATCAACTATGTACAAATGTTCATCAGAAACCAACAGATAAAAACTCTCTCCTGCACTACAGGTCGTTTCATCCTCGAGCTCTTCGGGATTGGCAGGCAAACTTGAGAACCGGTCATACCCTAAGAAAATTGTAAACAGAGCACGGAAGAGGGCACTAAATACACCTAGAGTAGCCCTGCTGGAGAGAAATGTCAAGGAGAAGCGGGACTGCCTACCGGTGGTTACGACATTTGACCCTCTATCCACAAGAATACGGCAGATTATCAGAAAACATTGGCCTTTGTTGAGTACAAATGGTTTTGTAATGCCACCCCCCAGATTTGCTTTTAAAAGATCTAGAAACCTACGTGATCAATTGGTACATACCCGCCCAAGGCAGGAGCCGAAGACATCAGGGCTCCCTTCTGGTCATTATCCATGCGGTGGGTGTTCTGTATGTGAACTCACAGGGGCGATCAAAAGTGTTCAATTGGCGAATGGCAAAACGTGGTATCTAAACAAATTCACCAATTGTAACACAACAAATGTTATATACAGATTGACATGCCCGGGTGGGTTGTATTATATTGGTTTAACAACCCGGAAGATCAAGATCAGAATTCAAGAACACCTCCGCACCATCAAGGCTGGCAAACTGACTACACGCCTGGTGGGGCATTTCCGTGATCTGAAACACCACTACAAAGACATTACGTGGGTAGTACTAGAGAAGGTGTGGGGATACATATACAACATTGAAAACAGATTGGCCTCAAAAGAGGCCCGTTGGATCTACCAGGAGCGGGTGGACCAACAAGGGTTGAACGATGTCATTGAGTGGAATAAGGTTGGAGGTAGTACCTAGGTGTATGATTCAAGTGTCTGCCAGCAGTTGTGAGGTATACAGGTGTCTGATTGCATATAGGGGGACGATGGTGGAGTCAGCCTTTTAATGCCATCCACTGTTCGAGGGTGTATTGAAACCCCATTCATTTCTTGTAATTTTCACATTTTTAATTGTTAACTAATGACATGTTGTGACAGCGCTTATGAGAACGAGGGTTGACACTGTGTACATCATTGAAAAGGAAGAGTTAACAATAGGATTCATCGAGGGTATGACTTGATTGAATTCGTTGGTGGCGAAATATGTGCCTCAAATGTAGTTTTTAATTTGAAGAGAAGGAATAACACGTTGGCGCTACAAGAAAGGTTTCATTTAACGAATTACTTGTACGAAATAGTCAGGTTTATATATGGTTAGACCATTCTAAGATGGCGCCCGAAGTGAAGGTCACGTGATCGGCATCGACCGGAAGGACAGAAGGCATGTCTGTACGCCCGCGTATGGGGTGTTTAAATAGACCGCGAGTGCTCTGTACGGGTGAGCGCGGAGTGAGTAAGCCAGACGCTAACTAACGAACGGTAAGCGGGAGCAACTAGCCTGGCGGGTGGCAGCTTGAGATAGATGGTATGAATGAAGATGCGAGAAGCGCTTCAGACATCCAGAAGCACTTCAGGCAAAGGGTTGTGATACACGTGTACCGCTGGGGGATAGGTATATTATTGTCCCCATTTGAGCTGGACATAAGAGAGTAGAGTGATTGACCGATTGCGCTGTAACAAGACCATCGTTGACTCCATGGCTAGCGATTAAGTTTTACATATATTTTACCTTTAGGCTGACGAAGAGCAACCGTAATAAGTACACTGAGGTATTGTGGACGCGTACACAAACCTAGGAAAGGTGGCTGCTGGTATGCAATGTGGGGGCAACCACCGGGTAAATATTTCCAATATTCCGTATTTGTGAGCATTGAGACAAATAAGTACACTCACTGCGTGGAGTGATTTTAATATGAGCGCTGTCTAACTGAGTGTTTTGTGTTGTCTGTGTCTACTATCCCTAGGTACATTATTGAATTCACAGTGTGGCGAGGATTGACCCCTAGCCCTGAAGAAATTGCCGGAAATTGTTCAAAGGCAATGAAACATGTTGGCTTCTCATAACAAACTGATGGAGGACGACAGTAGGTCTGGTTTTTAATGTGAGCAAACACACAGCAGTGATTAAAATTGGAAATAGTGCTAGTGACTGTTTAGCTCGTTTTTACATTGTAGGAGAAAGAAAAACTTTCTTCTATTGCTCTTATAGTAGGGGGTCAAGGTTGATAGGCACACGAACACATTTCGGGGTGCTTATTTTACTTTTTTCACACTTTCATTTCAATTTAGTTGTGCACATCTTTTTCACATATTTTTTGTGGATGTGGAGGCTGCCAGTGATGATAATCGGAGCACACTGATGAGAACCTATCAGTAGCTCCCATGGTGGTGTTTCCGTGAGGTGCCTTCACATCCTTCACATATTTTTTGTTGGATATGATGTGGAAAAATTGTGGGTGTGAGAAATGCACACAATTCAACTTCTAGGGGAGATAGACATAGTTGAGAATTTTAAGCAAGGGATAGGAGCACCCAGTGTGTACAGCATCTATGAGCCAGTACCTAAGTAGTTTAACCAAGAGTAGGTTGTGGGT
>CAWUFW010021230.1:0-127091 GCA_963921515.1 Calotriton arnoldi
TTTTCTTTTTTAATTAAGTTTTAGGAGCGGGATGTTGGGTTTATAGAGGATAAGGGTGGGGAGTAATTTAAAAATTTAGGATTAAAATTTAAATATTTTTTAAATCTTTGTTAAGTTTTAGGAGCGGGATGTTGGGTTTATAGGGGATAAGGGTGGGGAGTCATTTAAAATTTAGGATTAAAATGTAAACATTTTTAAAATTTTTGTTAAGTTTTAGGAGCGGGATGTTGGGTTTATATGGGATAAGAGTAGGGAGTAATTTAAAAAATTTGGTATGAAATTTTAATATTTAAAAAAAAATTGTAAAGTATTAGGAGTGGGATATTGGGTTTATCAATCAATCAATCAATCAATAATGTCACTTATAAAGCGCACTACATACCCGCGAGGGTTTATAAAGGATAAGGGTGGGGAGTCATTAAAAAAAATTAAATATTTTTAAAATATTTTTAAATTATTTCAAATATTTATTTGTGGGATGTTGTATTTATAGTGGATAGGTATGTGGAGTATTTAAATGTTTTCAATTAAAATAGAAATAGTTTTAAAAATCAGTAAAGTCTTTGTAGCGGATTGTTGTTTTTATAGTGAATTAGGGTAGGGAGTAATTTGAAAATATTATTTGTAAATTTTTGAAATTTTTAGAATTGTTTGAGAGAATCTAGTAGTGTGATGTTCATTTTATAGGGGATAAGGGTAGGGAGTAGTTTTTTTACTGTTGTTTAAAAATATTTTTTACCAAAAGGAGAAATTGAAATGTTAATTTTGTTTTTAAATGTGAAAATTTTAATTTGAAAAACAAATTAAAATATTGAGGTTATATTTATGCTTTAGTAAATTTTTCTATATTTTTGTAATTTATTTACAAAAAATTAATTTGTAGAAAAATAGTATTAATTTTTCAATTTACAAATTTATTATAAAGATAAATTTGATAAAAAATGTATTTTATTGATTATAAATTTGGAGTTGTAATAGTTATTTATCATATTTTATTCTCCAGCACTTTCTTTGAGTTTTTTTAGTTTTGGAATAGTAATTTATTATGTTTTATTATCCAGCACTTTCTCTGAGTTTATTTTGTTTTGGAATTGGAATAGTAATTTAATTAGGTTTATTTTACAGCACTTTCCCTGAGTTTTGTTGGTTTTGGAGTTGGAATAGTAATTTAATTAGGTTTATTATCCAGCACTTTCCCTGAGTTTTGTTGGTTTTGGAGTTGGAATAGTAATTTAGGGGCTGATTAGGATGGCGGGCGGACTTTAGTCCGCCCGCCACCCTAGTGGTAACGGGACCGCCCGCCTGCCATGCGGCGGTCCCACCACCCAAATTATGATGCCACCGCCACCGCGGCGGTCGCATCTGGCATATTAACATTGCGGCGGTTGCTGCTGGCTGCAGCACCCGCCGCAATAGGAAAATGCCATGATGTGCATGTACATGCACAACATGGCAGGCACCGGGCGGTGCCTGCCACCTTGTGCATGGACATGCAGGGGGGTACCATGGGTACCCCCCAAGTGCACCCCCCATCCCCCTGGGGGCCCGCAACGGGCCCCCAAAGCAAATCCCCAACAGCCTTTCCATGGCGGCATCACCGCCATGGAATGGCCGTGTAAAGCACACATCGTAATATGGATGGCGGTGCCTGCTAGGCACCGCCACCATATTGTGCCCCAGCTCCACCGGGCCGGCAATCTTAATGATTGCCGGCCGGCGGAAAAGCGGCAGACGGATTTTCCGTCCGCCGCGATACCCACCGCCATCGTAATTTGGCGGTGGGTAAATTACGTTACGATGGCGTAACGGTCGCCACCGCCAGCCAGGCGGTGGCGAACGTTACGCCATCGTAATCACCCCTTTAATTAGGTTTATTATTCAGCACTTTCCCTGAGTTTAGTTGGTTTTGGAGTTGGAATAGTAATTTATTATGTTTTATTATACAGCACTTTCCCTGAGTTTATTTTGTTTTGTAGTTGGAATAGTAATTTAATTAGGTTTATTATCCAGCATTTACCCTGAGTTTAGTTGGTTTTGGAAATGCAATAGTAATTTATTATGTTTTATTATCCAGCACTTTCTCTGAGTTTATTTTGTTTTGGAGTTGGAATAGTAATTTAATTAGGTTTATTATCCAGCACTTTCCCTGAGTTTAGTTGGTTTTGGAGTTGGAAGAGTAATTTAATTAGGTTTTATTATCCAGCACTTTTTCTGAGTTTAATTTGTTTGGGAGTTGGAATAGTAATTTAATTTGCTGTATTATCCAGCACTTTCCCTGAGTTTTGTTGGTTTTGGAGTTAGGCATAGTAAATTGTTATTGTTTATTAGTTATTTTATTTTTTTAATTTGTATGTGCATTTAAATAAGAAAGGAGATGCATGTTAGTTATTTGTAACTTTATTGCTTACACATGTTTTTTTTTATTTTACAGTTTATTTGTTCTCATTTGCATTTGTTATACATTGTTTCACAATTTTAAAAACATCATCCAGGTATTTTGATGTTGTTCCAAATTTACTACAAAGTATAATATATTTTTAACATACATTTTTCATTTAGAGTTGGAAAATTAACAATATTGTTTAATGTACATTTTTCATGTAGAATTGTAAAATTAACAATGTTTTTTAACATACATTTTTATGTAGAATTGGAAAATTAACAATATTTTTAACATACATATTTTTTAAAAACATAATTGAAAAATTGTAATTTTTTGGAAGTATAGTCATGTAATAGTAAAGTAAATATATTAATAGTTTATTTATTTTAAAGAATTTGACTCTCATTTTTATTTTTTATGACAAAAAGTAAACATTTGTATTTATTTTTGTAAACAATTTTTTAATACATTTTACATAATTTTATTTTTAATAACAATTATATAATATGCATTTTACATATTTTTGTATATTTTATTATTTAGTATATTGAATATTATTTGTATTCAAATAATATTTAATATATTAAATAATTTACAAATATATATTTTCACATATATTTTTTCATTATACATTTTAATATTTTTGGTAAATTTACAGTACATGAAATAAACATACATTTTAATATAAATTAAATTTTATGTTTTTAGATAATATAATATTTATTATATATTTTACAATTGTTTGCATATTTTGGAACATTTGTAATTTTTTGTACAATATATAAAAATATACATTTATTTTTTGCATTTTAATATTATTTCTCCATTCTTTTCTATGGGGAGTAAGTCTTTTTTTCATTTTCAATACGCAACCATTTTTTTCTGGTTTCCTCACTTTTCCATCTATCTGTTTTGTTTTTAAGTCATTTTGGAAGATAGAACCTCGTGGTTGGGAGCTGCGTTTCATCGCTTAAGGTAAGTTTGTTTTAATTAACTTTTACGGTAGTTTTAGGGTAGGGCGAGGTAGTAGTAGTGTAATTAGGTTTGTGAGAACCGTGTTTGTTCATTTTTGGTGTAGTTAGGTGTTATTTGGTAGTTTAGTGTTTTATGGGGCATATTCTCAAGGAGCCATCACCGATTTATCGGCACTTTAGCGCCGCAAAAGTAGCGATAGACTTATCGCCCTATTCACAAGGTGGTGCAAACTGTCAACATCGCCAGTCTTCCTGCGATAGCTGCCGCAAAACACATCGCCACGGATGAGAGCGACAACTAACGCTAATGATATGCAGAGTAGGCGTTCCCGTGCAAAAACACACGAAAACACCACTTCGCGATATTCTCAACGACCAGCCAGATCTGCGATGCCAGACAAAAACAGGCGATAAGGCGCGTTAGCAGCAGGGACTTAACACCTGCTCATTACTGGTCTTAAGTAGGACGAAAACCTGCAGTACAGAGGGAGCCCAGGCCAGAGCCACATCTGAAGACCAACAGATGCCATGGAGCTACTAATCATGCAGCTTGGAGACCCAAGAGGGCCACAACACCCACCACCACCACTGAGGCAGCGCAGAACAAGACAGCGGACCTTCTGAAAACGCATCAGCCTCACAGACTTAACGCCAGAGGATGTCATTGCCCACTACAGGCTCAAAAGGACAACCATCCTCCGCATCCTGACCCACATTGCCCACAGGCTGACGGTACCAACACAGCGGACAACCAACATCCCTCCGCAGACAAAGCTGCTGGCTGTGCTGCACCTGTTGGCCTCTGGTACCTTCCAACCAACAACTGCCAGAGTCTCACAGCCAGCCCTATCAAAGGCCATCACACCTGTCCTGGATGCCATCATCAGTTTCATACCCCAGCACCTTCACTTCCCCCACACTGCGCAGGAACAGCTGGAGACCAAGCAAGGCTTCTATAGCCGGATTCCCGCACGTGTTGGGGGCAATCGACTGCACACATGTCCTACTTGGGTCCCCTGCCGACACTGCACACAATTACCGCAACAGGAAGCACATGCATTCCATCAATGTGCAGGCAATAGTGGACCACCGGGGACTCTTCACCAATGTCGTCGCCAACTACCCAGGCAGTGTGCATGACTCATACATCTTCCGACAGTCCATCATCAACCAGCGCTTTCAGGATGGCACCTATGGAAATGGACTGCTCGTTGGTAAGTACCAACGGAACACACCACACACCCCAATTCCACAATCACACAACGCACAACTGTGGGAATGGACACGTAACAAAATCATATCCAACATGCCAAACAAAATGCACACCTGCCAGACACGACAACACAAGTAACCGTGGTAAGAGGGGCCAGGAATGTGGACAAACCATACACTAAGGCATAGCCCCTCTGCCACACATTTGCAGAATGTGGAGAGAGGTGGGAACCACGATTGTGCGAAGGAGGCAATGGACCTATGAATAACAATGTACACAATGCCAAGTGTGGCGGTGATGTGCTGGACAGTCTTGAGTATGCAGAGCTTACTTACCTCTGATCGGCCATAATCCGTAGTTTACTACCCCCCACCCTGCCCCTCCCCCGCCCCACATCAGCGCCCGGCAGCACTCCCACCACGGGCCGCTACTGACCACAAGTCACCGTCCAGCCTCCAGCATTATAGCATGATGCACACCTGCTCAGCTCTTCCGGTGGGCCGAACTCAGTGCACCACAAGTCACCGTCCAGCCTCCAGCATTATAGCATGATGCACACCCGCTCAGCTCTTCCGGTGGGCCGAACTCAGTGCACCGCAAGTCATTGTCCCGAGGGGCTACCCCACAAGTCCGCCTCCAGTAGCCAACAGCATGTCTTCGGTAATGCCACTGGAGCCCTTCACAGTCACGGGGCCACCCCCGTCCCAGGCAGTCTGGCGGTAAGCCTGGGCAGATCGTCTGGAGACGTACTCCGAAGCGCACGACATCCCAGCGCCGCGGCGGTGGCGCACGCGTGTGAGGAATGCGGAGAAATGGCCTGGGGCTCTGGTCGTGGTTCAGTTCTGGGCTCTGGGCGTGGTCCAGTTCTGGCCTGGCCACAAAAGTGACTATGGCGTCTGTCTCCGTAGTAGTGTCTGCGCTACCCGGCCTGTAATCGACAATGTCGCAATGTAGCATGCACCAGGAGGGCGGCCTCGCCCGAATGGATTAATAAAGGAGCGCGAGATCGCTCGGGGTCTCGGCTCATACATGCCAACTGTTGTGTGTGTATCTACATTGCCGCAGCCTGAACCGAAGGCCTAGCCTCAATATCAGCGCGAGTTCAGCCAGGCCAGAACTCCACATCTGTGTCCGCCCTATCCTCACCATAGGCCTACACACATGTGGCCGCACACCTTCAACGGCCAACATCACAGTCTTGCTGTCAGTCCTGCAGACATGCGCAGACAGGCATGACAAGGGTGTGCCGTAGGAGTGCAAGTGATGCAACCGCGCAGCACACACACGTAAATAGGCTCGGTGGGAGGAAGGAGAAGCTGTGAGGCTACATAATACACATTGTACTACCACATTTGCCAGCAGCAATACATGGCTAACATGAATCCCAAGGTCGCACAAATCACACACCACGAAACTTGTATGTCTGCCAACACAGCATGCAGAACCACCAGTTAACACTGACCTCACTTACCTCTCACAGGTGATCAAGGATATGCACTCTGCCCGTGGATGATGACACCCCTCCGAGACCCGAACACCCCGGCCCAGAGGCAGTACAATGTGGCCCACAAACGCACCAGGGGCATTGTTGAACGCACGTTTGGCGTGTTGAAATCACGTTTCAGGTGCCTGGACATCACCGGTGGAAGACTCTTGTACAGCCCAGAAATAGTGTGCAAGATGATCACTGCATGTTGTGTATTGCACAACCTATGTGTACGCACCAATGCCCCATGGATCCAAGTCCCAGAAGCACCGGACGATGATGAGGAAGATGATGCAGGTGGACCACACACCACTGCAGCCGCAGCAGGAATAGCCCGAAGGAACACAATCATCAACAATTTCTTCGCATGAGCACATCACATTGTGACTGTCCACAGCAATCATGGCACAGTACAAGATGACCACATGACCAGCATGTGCAAATAAAATTTTAGCAACACACATTCCCCGTGTGCATGTCAGTCCTCTGCATTAGCACATTAATCTAACGGGTGTAAGTGCAACATTGAGTGCTTACATTCGCATATGTTGCAAGAAGAGATGGTGTGTATGTCACCTCTGTACCGAGAGGTTGTTAAGGGCGTCATGTATTCGATATGCCATATCAGGGTGTCACATGTAGTACATCATGCCACTCATCAGCGTCCCACGTGTACATGAACATGACATGAAGGCCGTCATTGGTGTTCAGGAAAAGACAACAGGGTGCCATTTGTGGTCAGAGATGTACCTGCCTGATGCAAATATACACCCTGTGTGTGGAGTCCCACAACATGTACAGCATGGCCGTAAGGGGGATGTGGGCACAGTGGACTCCTCAGCAACATTGGGAGATGCACACCAGCCTAGAAGCCAGCAGGTCCACCTTGCGTGGCACACACCAAGGTGGCCCCTGGTCAAAAGTGCCATGTACAGGTCACATGTGTACACGGACGTCATCCATCAAGAGAAGTGATCAGTGCCAGCTAATAGGTGCAAGGTAAGTGGTCAACCGCCTCCTCACAGCTACCTGCACCCATCACTGTCAGACTGCAGCAAAACAACACTGCTACATCAGAGCATGCAATACTGACCGTGAGGGCACGTACATGGCTGGTAAGGGTTCAACCATGCTGGATGGCGAAGCAGTGACATCCCCCCGACCCAATACCCATCACATTTCCAGAATGCAAGCAGATGACAAACTAACATTGTGGATGACAGCCCCTCTGTCTGTACTAGAAGGCGGTAGCACATCGGCACCTCCGACCTTGGGAATGCATGCGCCCGGCACACCCTGAGCGATACCACAGCAGCTGCTGACGGCTCCCACACTACGCACAGCACTAACCAGTGACCAACGTATTCACACCCCACACACAGGAGTCCTTGCTCGTAGTTCACTTGCATGGTATGACCTTCACACTTACGCACCGACCATCCCAGGAGTCCAAGCGCTCAACACTCAAACCAATCATTGCTCCGAGCTGTGGCTTCCACATAACTGTGACTTTGCCTTTGTGACACACAGCCCTATTTCATACATTGACGTGGGGCTAAGTTTGGAAATAGCGAGATTGTTGTTTTGGAGCAATGAGGCCACAGCTAGTTCACACATTCCCAGTCATCTTACTGCCTATCTGGGTCACGGACATACATGCGCATTGAAATCAGTTCCCAGGTAGCACCGTTGTTTGGAAACACTGCCCCTACATACATACATACTTTCATACTTGCTTGATCATGGACATGACTCATCTGTGTGAATTTGAATGTCTTAATCACATTCGGTGGAGTGGTGAAGGTGGACCAGTACCTGGCCATGCACACGCTACTTTACAATGTTGCCCCGTGGAGGGCCAGCCAGGGTTCTTTGGGGAGGGAAAAGTGCATCGTAGGAGAGGGAGTTCAGTCCGCAGTCTGATTTCTGTGTCATTGGTTGCTTACACAAATGTAGCAGTCCATGTCGGGAGCCAAGGTGAGTGTCGCAGAGTGTTAAGGGAGACAGTGGAGGGTGTTCTTCCTGGGCATGATGCAGAGGGCAGAACCAAGCAGAAAGAGGCCATATGGCCGAGATGAATGCTACAGCTTCCTACTTAGCCCCACGGCAGATTCATCCTCATCATCGTCCTCCTATGTGTGATGTGCTTCACATGTGGGTGGTGGTGTTTTGTCTGCGGCACTGTGAACTGACACATCAGGGGCGATGATGTGGAGGGAGTAGTGGCAGCAGCATTCATCTGCGCCAGGCCTTGTGGCAGCACTGCCATGATGAGGTTCTGCAGGGCATGGTAGATCCCTGCTACATCTCGCTGGTGTGCAGCCGTGGCAGCCAGCCATTCTTCCCGCCTGCATCCTCTTCATGTTCTCCATGTTCCTCCCCATGTTGGCCAACTCACGTCTGAGATCGCTGGAGCCACTCTGACTAGACAGTTGTTCTTGTCTACGAGTCATGACTCCGGCAATGTCAGCCATGGATTGTTGGAGACCATGGAGCGGACTGTGGGTGTCCGTTAGAGCCTGTAGGTGGTCCCTGATGGGACTTGGACACCCACGTATGGCATCTAGTTTGGCTGCCATGAGGTCGAACCCCACCCGCACCTGCTCTGCCGTCCCCTTCTGGCCCTGCGACACACGGCGTTGGAATGCCATGTGTTGCTCGTGGGGATCCTGGGAGACGGCCGTGGTGGTCGGTGCTTCCTGCTGTGTGGTCTGTGCAGGGGTTGGGTTCACCTCGATACAGCTGGGCTGCCCTGCTCCTGGGGGTGGGGTGCTGAGGGTGTCCATGAGCTGCTGGAGGGCGTCGGGGTCGATGGTGTGTAGGTCCTCTTCATCATCGGTGATGAGGAGTACGGTCTGCTCTGCAGGAGGTGATGATTCTCCCTCTGCAATGTGAAGGGGAGATGCAGTTTGACATTGTGTTCACATGTATGTTGACACATTGGCCAAGTTTACAGACAGACTGCATGTCAATGTACATTGTGACTGTTTGTGTGGAGATGCCTATTTAATGCTGGACAGTTGACATTTCGCCACCATCACGAATGTGAGGTTGTATTTGTCCATTGTCATCTCACAGTTTCCTGCTATGCCAAATGCGAATGGCCATTTTCTACACACGAGCGGCAGCAGTTGTGTCCTCTGTTCTGTTGTGGAAGTGTTGCAGTTTGGTCCACTTTGTTGTAACTGTTGAGGTGCTCTGAGTTTTATGTGTGTGTGCTGCATTGTGGGTGATTTGCCCCTTCAGCTCTGATTTGGCTGGCCCATATCCCTTTCAGGCGGTGTGCCTTTCACTTCTGTGCTTATACAGTATTGAGCTGTTGCAGACTTGGGTAAATTGGACTCTTGGTCGGAGTTGTGACTCTTGGGCATGGTTTGTCCACAGATGTGCTGTACTTACTTGTGCATGTGTGCCATTGAGCCCATCTCCCCCGTCCCCCAGTCCCTGGTGGTTACTCACCCTGTTGCTGTTGTGTCAGGTCATGTTGAGCAGTGTCCGGTCCTCCGACTCCTGCCACCGTCTCCTCACTGATGACTGTGGACACCATTTCCTCCATCTCATCCAGCTCCTCCTGTGGCGCAGGACTCCCACCCCCAGTCTGCATTGCTGCTTTGCGGTTGTTGGCGAGTTTCAGCTTGGTTTTGCGCTTCACATCATTCCAGCGCCTCTTGACCTCTTCCATTGTCCTCCTCAGCACTCCGACTGCATTCTCCTTGTCCACGATGGACTGCCATATTCCATTTTTTGTTGCCAATGACACAGTGGAGGTGACAAACAGTTTTTGATGGTGTTCTGTCACCTCCGTAATCAGGATCCTGTTTTCCTGTGGACTGAACCGCGTCTTCCTCTTCTTCTTCTCCTTGCCCTTCCCTGACCCCGAGGTCCCGGGCTGGTCCTCCATGGGACTTGTGGGGTTCGGGTTGTCCTCTGTGCTTGCTCCGGCTGCCTCCATGGTGCTTCGCAGTTGTTTGTGTTTTATTTGTATTTCATTTTTGCCGCTTTTATAGTGATTGTTCCCACCTTACTTGTGGGACTTGCGGGCTTAATGCTGCTTTTCGCTGGATTTTTATCGCAGTTGGGCCCATCGCAGCTTTTTTCACGTTCGGGTTTCCTTTCTTATCGCCGTCACGGTTGTTGTATCGCGGACATTTGTGGCTTTCTCAGGAAACTATTGCATGTTACCGCCGTGTTGGGAATACGACGTTGACACAGAGTTATTTTCCTGCGATGGACGGCGATGTGAAAAATTGCGTTAGCCTATTTCGCACGTTCTTGTGAATATCCCCCTATGTGTTTGCCGTAGTGTTGGATTAGAGTAGAGTGTTATGTAGTGTTAGTTATATGTTGTTTAATTGTGTTATTTAGTGTTTATTGTTAATGTTAATGTTTGTGGGTGGGTGGGTGTTCTTTTATTTTTTTTACAGGTTTTCCCGATCGTGAAAGGATGGTGATCTCAACCTTTTTTTTTTTTACAAAAAAGGAAAATTTATTTTGTTTATTTAAGACAAGAATTTTTACATTTCCTTTTATTTTTCGGGTTTGTTGGAGCGTTTGTTTTTTTTTAAAGCTATTTTTCGGGTTTTTGAGGGTTTCATTATTGAGAGGATTGCGTAGTTGGAGCCTTTTTTCTACAGATTTAATTTTTGCGTTTTTTTACACAAATTTTTGGGGTTTTTGAGGGTTTTGTTATTAAGAGGATTGCGTAGTTGGATCATTTTTTCTACAGTTGTATTTTTGTATTATTTTTTCGAATGGATTTGTTTTTCAATTTATCTTCTAGGGATTTATTGGATTTCCCAGATCGTCTGCTGCTACATAACTGTAAGTTATTTTTAATTATTATGGATGGGAAATGTTTTTTGTTACATTGAGTTATTTATAGTTTTTTTAATAATTATAATGTCATATATATTTGTGTTATTTTTTAAATTTTACATGACATAGTTATAATTATTAATTTAAAAAAAGAGTAGAATTATGTTGTTTAAATGTTTTGAAGTTTTAAATGTTTATGGTGTTTAGCATTGTTGTTTTTTTACAGTATAGATTTAGCTATCATGTCTAAGTATGCTAGACCTTTGGTGTTTGCAAATAGTCTAGTTTTATGTTGTAGTCATAGTTTTAGTTTGTTTACTTAGTTTAGGGACGATTATTGTTAGGGATTGCTCTAGTCTGAGCTCTTGATAGCTTTGTTCTTTTTTAATAGCTTCTATAAGTTTATGTAGGGTTGGTTGCCCTCTTCCAATTGTGGCTTGGAAGGCATTGTGCCATCCTTCCACTGCAATGTTTGTTTTTGCTTTTTGAGCTAGAGTACTGTCATATACGTTCCACCAAGGTATTTGGAATTTGGATTGTCTATGGTGCCCTGACCTATGTAACCTTCCCACCCAAGTATCTTCGAAGTAGTCTAGGAAGGGAGTTAGTTTAGTTTCATTTGCCTGATAGTAGGGGCTTTCAAGAAGTAGGTTGTAATGGTTTGCTACTTCAGTTGTTGGTACATAGGCCAGGGCTATTAATTTTTTTATTTGGTATGCGAAGTTGCTATTGGTGGCGTAATCTATACTTAAAGTAGATTTTTGTAGGTGCCTCCAGATACTTTGATTAAAGTGGTAGTAGCAACCTTGTATTGCAGTGTGTGGGCATTATTTTAAACTTGATTGAATCATTGATTGTTCAAAATCAATGATGATTTTTTGCGAAAAGTAGTTGGCCGTGTATTATTTTAATATTGTTAGAAGTTCTATGTATGTGGTGTTTTGTTTATTAGGGAGTAGTGCGTATATGAAGGGTATGTTAGTATCTTCATATTCACTGTGGATAGTGTATAAGGATAGTGTATAATTGATAAAAAGGCTTGGGCAAACTTTGAATGTGCCATCCATCATCCACGTTACGCAGTTTTTAAGTTTTTGTAAGTTATTTGTTGAAAAGATGAGAATTCGTTTTTCATGACTTTTGTTATCATGGACTAGGAATTCTTCATCTTTGTGAGTGATGGTATATTCAGGTAATATTTGTATTTCAGCAAACATTTGAGGGGTGGGTGGTGTTTGAGCTGTGGCTCTTTTAGTTCGGGAAATTAATCTCTTCAGAGTGGGGATAGATGGTAGTTGTCCCGTAACATGCTCAGGTACCCTAGTTAGCACATTTTTAAGTATTTGTGTACTTGTTTGTTGTGAGCTGGTACTTGCTTCTCTTATTGTCTTGAGAGCATCTCTAACCTCAATTTTAGTTACATTGGGGGGATGGTTATGTTCTTTGATATTTACTACATTAGTTTCTATCGTAGTGGCTCTACCATAACAAGAGTTAGAGTAATATTTACTGCATTTCCAATGTGTTTTGTTTCCACTCATTTTCTCTTGGGTATAAGTGTATCCCATGTAGGTGAGAAGTAGTTTCCCCTTTTGTGAAGTAATGAATTTTGCTCCCTCTGCCATTTTTTGATTAATCTGTGAATATATGTATATATATTAAATATACGATTTTGAACAATAAACATTTTGTACAATTAATATGTTTGAAAAAACTTACATGTATTTTGATTTGATTTTCTTGATGGAATTTCTTTTCAATTGATGATGTTTATCCACTTGTTTTTTTCTGTTGGTTTAAAAGCAAAATGTTATTGTTATTAAAGTGTTCCATTTTATTGTGTTATTTTATTTATTTAGCTTCTATTTTTATTTAGTTGAGAAAATAAAATACTTACTATTTTTCGTTGATGCTTTTTTCGATGATTTTGTTGTAGGTTGTAATTTGTAAAAGCTGGCAAGAGAAAAATATTTGTTAGTTATATTTGCTTTTTTATTTATTTTAATTTTGTTAATTAGTTTGTTGTATTTGTTGGTTAATTTATATACTTACTTAATTTTATCTTTTCTGTAATGTTGCTTTTGTCTCTGTTTTCAAAGTTAATTCTTGCTTTGTTGTTTTAAGGTGGACTTTTATTGAAGTGTAATCTGTGAAATATAAAATAGAAGGTTATAGTTTTAGTTTATTTGTTTGTTTCGCTTTTTAGTCTATTTATTTTATTGATGAAATAAAAATACTTACTGAATGCAGTTGGTGAAGTTTCTTTTGTTGGTGGTTTTTTTGTTGAATTTGGTAGAAGCTGTTAAGAGAAAAGTATTTGTTAGTAATAATTCGTTTTTAATAAATTTATTGTTTTTTAATAGTTGGTTATTTTATATACTTACTTTGTATTATAATTTTCTGTTATCTTGATTTTGTATTTTTTTCAAACGTAATGTTTGTTTTGAGGTTTTTGGGTGGAGTTGTTGTGAATTATAATCTGTGAAAAATAAAACATTACGTTGTAACTTTAGTTAATTTGATTATTTATATTATTAAGTGTTTATTTTTATTTATTTATTTGTAATGATAGAAATATACGTACTCTTTTTAGTTGATGGAGTGTTCTTGGTAGATGTTCTGGTTTTGTCGATTTTGTAGAAGCTGTTAAAAATAAAAGAACATTTGTTAGCTATGTTTTGCTATTTTATTCAGTTTAGTTCTTTTAAATAATTTACATTAGTTATTGGTAGAGTCATATACTTACTTTGTGTTATATTTTATTGTTGTTGTGTACGTAAATCTTTGTGTTGAATTTTGTAGATGCAATTTTAGTGATCTTGAATCTGTTATATAAAAAGGAAATTATGTTATAATATTTTACAAGATTTTTCTAATTTATTTAGTTACAAAGGGGCCCATTAAGATGGCGGTCGGAAAACCTCCCTGACCGCCATGGTAGCGGGAAAAGACCGCAGGCATCAACATTGCGGCGGTAGCTGTTGCCCGCAGCACCGCCGCAATGCCAAAAAGGAGCATGTCCTGCATGTCCCTGCACTGTGTGGCAGGCACTGCACAGTGCCTGCCACCTGGTAAAGGGAAATGTAGGGGGGCCCACGTGTACCCCCCCAGTGCACCCACCCCCCCAAAACATTGGGGGGGCCGCAACGGGCCCCCGGTAGGCAATCACCGCTTGCCTTCCAATGGCGGTCTGACCGCTGAGGAAAGGCTGGCTACCGCCGGCATCATAATCCTGCCGGCGGAGCCTGCTCTGCACCGCTGACATTATCCCGTTCCTGATCCGCCCGCCAGGCGGGAGTGCGGAAGGCAACCGGCGGAAAAACGGTGGACGGAATTTCCCACCGCCGCGGTCTCCACCGCCATCCTAATTTGACCGGCGGTTAACTGGCTCGCGGTTGCGGGCGGATGTCCACCGCCGGCACGGTGGTCCCACCGCCGCCCGGGCGGTGGCCATCCGACCGCCATCGTAATGACCCCCAAAGTTTTGTGCTTACCTTTATTGCCGGATGTTTGGAATAGATTTTGGTGTAGTTGTTTTTTGTTTTGTCTTCTCTCTCTCGAAGGTTTGCTCTTTCTCTGTGGTCGTCCGTTATACTGTAAATTTTATGTTAATTATTTGATTGTTTTTATAGTGTTTGTTTAATTAGTTAGAGTTTTCTATTGGTTTGTATTTGTGTGTTTTAAATTTATTGGTTGAGATAGCTTTTTTAATTTTTTCAGCTGTTACCTTGTAATTTATTTAATGTTTATTATGTTTATTTATTGTTTGTTTTTATTTTGTTTATTGTTGTTATTTAATTTTATATATACATAAATGTTTTATATTTTTTATATATTTATGTTTGTTTATTTTCGTTAATTTTGATTTATTTTTCATGTTATATTGATTGTTTATTAATTTGTATATTTAATTTATTTGTTTAAATTAATGTGGTTAATTCTTAATTAATTTTGTTGTTTGTTTAAAATATTTGGTATATGTTATTTTATTGTATTATCGTAAATAGTATTTTTTTATGTTTAAATTTTATTTTCGATATAGTTTATATGTATTTTATCGATGTTTGTGTTGTCAATATTGTTTGTATCGATATTTTTGATGTGTTTAATTTTATTTTAATGTTATCGATATTTTGTGTTCTATATTTTTGTCGTCGATATTTTCGTCATCAAGATTTATTTAAACGATATTTTTTATCGATATTAGTGTTATTTCTTTTTTGTTTATTGTGTCGATATTTTTGTTTACGATATTGTTGACTCGATAATTCTGTAGTTCGATATTATGAGAGTCGATGTTGTATCAGTGATCCCACTCAAACAGTAATAAAGTGAAAACTAAAAATCAATAAAATCCCAAACCAATTCAGAAAAACAGAGTTAATTTTAATAAATAAAATGACACTAAAATCTACAAAATCTAATCAGCAGAACCATGGATATGAATTTTTCTAGTGAAAATAGCACCAAAAACCACAAAGCGCCAAGTGAGGTTATCTGGTTGTGCTGGACCTGGTCACAGTCACAAGTTCTGACCGACTGCTATGAGGCACAGATCAGACACAGTGACCACGTTTGTCCTGCTGAAGATTTTACCTAGTCCATTTAGGAGCTGCAACAGAGCTTCGCTTGGCGGTTGAAGCAAGGGGACCATTGCTGGCGTGGGAAGCAGGTCAGGTGTTGCAGACAGTGGCTGTTTGGCGTGAAGAGTCGGACCTCGCTGGAGCTTTACATTGGCGGTTGATGTGGACTGTCACAGTTGGAATTGTATCTTAGGACTGATACAAAGAGCAGGTCGCCGCTGGAGATTCGTAGGGGGGACATCATGGATGGTCACTTCGGCAGAAGCCAGTAGCAGGGCTCAGGCAGGTCCAGGCCGGTCCAGTTGGGACCGGTCAGCTGGGCAGTTGCAGGGCAGACCTGTTAAATTTGTTGTATCCCTGTAGGTCAAACAGGAGGTCAGCCTGATGACAAATGGAGTCACTTCTAGTGAGCCTGGACGTAAAGCAAGCAGGTCCAATCTTCCTCACTTAGACAGCAGGGCAGTCCATCTTTTGAATCTTCCACAGGTCCAAGAATAATGTGATGAGAGGTTCTGAAGGTGCCACTTTTATCCACAATGCCAGCCTGTGAGTGGTGGATACCTCCTTTGTCTAACCCTCCCCCTTTCCTGGTTTGTCTCCAAATTGTCTAGGGTAACAAAGAGCAGGCAGGTGTGATCTGCAGTTGCCAGTTTAGGGCAAGCAGCCGTTAGAAGTCAGGCAGGGGGTGGGCAAGCCCTGAGTCTACCATTTGAATCTCAGGAAGGATAAGTACAACCCCCCAGGGCATCCTGCTCAGGAGAGCAACAGCCTGCCACAAACCAAAGGCCCTTTGTCTCCATGTCTGGAAAGAATCTACAAAACACCACAGGAGAGCCATTCATAGTCATGAGACCCTGGATACTGGCAGAAAGGAACATTTGGTTTAGGCAGAAAAATGGCAACTTTCTAAAAGTACTGCGGCAACAAATGATGGACGGAATGCTGAATTAATCAAACATTCACCCCCAGTCAAGAGATCTTGATTAAATCCATCATTTCCTTTCTCACTAAGCCACCCCAGTTTGGACCCAGCCATATGCAAATCAGTCTTGACCCTGCTCCTCGTGGCAGCACCTTTCTAAAAGTGTCATTTTCATAATAGTAACTTCAAATTAGGGGTGGTCATAACTAGTGTAATTCTCTCTCGCATAATTACTCGTAATTACAGCAAACGTATGGATAAGTACGTGAGAAGCGTAATCTAGCATTTAGCGCTATTTTCTTACTGCAAAATGCACCCTCGCATCCAAAATAGGCCAGCGGATGCATTTTGAGCTAAGAAGTGGCAGTAGTGACTTGGTCCCTCTTAGTTTGTTGTTCCTGTGCTCCTGCAATAGGATTTTTGTCCCAAATAACTCTAAATTACTCAAGCTGGCGTAATCGCATAAAGTCGTCATTTCACATCACAAAAGTAATGCATAATTACTGAAATTACTCAGATTACTTTGGTGTCATTCAAATTTCGCCAAGGCCTATTAAAAAATCAGACTTACCCATTAAAGAGGATTTTAAATTACAAATAATTTGAGTGAAAGAAGCATTTCTCTCTCTGTTCCCAAAATAAAGCTGTCAATTAGTAAGTGTAATAAGGTAACCCAGAGATAGCCTTACAACAGTGAAAAACTACTTTAGAAGTTTTTCACTGTCAGGACACGTAAAACATAAGTATGCATGCCCTACTTTTTAAATTCCATGCACCCAGCCCTAAGAGTGGTTATGGCTTAACTTAGGGGTAACATAAGTATTAAAAAGGAAGGCTTAGGCCTGGGCAAAAGGTTTATTTTACTGGGTCGAAATAGCAGTTTTGAACTGTACTACAGGCTTCAGTGGCACATGTGACCTGTTTTATAGTGCTACCTTAGTGGGTGGCACAATGTGTGCTGCAGCCCACTTGTAGCAGGTCCTGGGTGCATGTAGTACCATTTACTAGGGACCTATAAGAATATCAAATGGGCTATTTGGGTGTATGCCAATTTATCATGTTTAAGTGAGAGAGCACAAGCACTTTGCCACTGGTTAGGAGGGAGAAGTGCACAAAGTCCTAATGCCAATAAAGACGAGTTCAGCAAAAATGGAGGAGTGAAGGCAGAGAGTCTGGGATAATATTATGCCACGATTGTCAGGGCAAAAAATACCCAAGTGGATTCATGTAATCTGCTATCTCATATGCATTTTGTAAGCCACTTCAGTAATGTACATGTTCTTAACTTCTACTGTTCATTAATCCTTTAAAGATGATAAAGCTATTCTTCATGTATCATATAAAAAAGGATTTTTATGTAAGAAACATGTATGCCCCAAACAACCAGTGACCAAAATTGTGGCTAACTATTCCCTTACAATTAAATGCCATTCAACAGGGAGCTATGATTATTTTAGGGGGCGATTTAAACTTTCACCAACACAACATCCTTAACAGGCGCTCGTGCAGTAAATTCCACCCCTCCAAAGCACACAAAGTAATGTGCCAGCATGTGTGAGAATCTACACTTGAGCGACACATGGAGATTACTACACCACGATAGCTGTGAACATACATTGTTCTCAACACACCAGTCATATTCCAGGATTGACTACCTACTAGGACTAAAACCACCTCCACCATCTATCTAAAACAAACATTGGATCAATCCTCATCTCAGACCATGTGGCTATCACGAGTTTAGACTGGGTTGCCACGAACATGAGGGAGAAATCTTGGAGGTTGAATGATGAAATACTTAACAATGTAGACAATATTAAATTAATCAGGGAAGCCATTACAATTTATTCAGTGACAACTCTAGTGGCAAAATTTCACCTCAGATGTTATTGGTTATCTTTAAAGACTATGGGGCCGATTACGATCTTGTTAGGAAAGCCTTCTGGATGAGTCAATTTCGGAAAGCTTTCTGAGCAAATCGCACTCCGGGAGTCCCACCGACCGATTACGATGTGTCCGTATGTTAATGGACCCGGTTCTGTCGGACTCCCATTGAATTCAATGGGAGCCTGTGTACCCAACGTGAACACAGGCTCCCATTGCAAAAAGGGGTGGGTGGGGAAAAGCGTGCACCCTGTGGCAGGCACCACACTGTGCATGCATGGTAAGGGGGGACCCATGGGTACCCCTCTGCGACCGATTCGGAGGGCCCCGGGTGAAGTTGGCCCTGCTATTGGCCCCTAAGTCTGTTTCGTCTCTGCAAAACCGAGTCGGTGCGGCTGTCAGAATCAGTCATCGTACTCACACGTTCGGAAACCGTCCCCATTGCGCTGCAAGAACCTGCTCCGAACGAGTCGGACTGCCTGTATCACGATCCGAACCGATTCGGTCAGCCCGGACGGCTTGCTCGCATCGTACTAGGTTATCCGGAAAGGTGGGCGATTCGGTCAGAAACATAGGCTCCGAATCGGATTCGCTTAATCCGGATCCCGTTTAGAGACTTTCCTAACAAGATCATAATCGGCCCCTAGGTAAGATGGTTTCTGATACGTCTCCAGTCTAAACTCAATAAAGAGATAAACCGTTGTTTTGAAGAACTGAAAATAGAAATGAAAATATTAGACTTAAATTTAGAGAAGCAAACATGTAAACATGACTACAACAGAATCTTAAGTAACAAAGCAGGTTTCCATGTTTGGAAACAATAAAGTGTGAAAGCCATGTGAATTTAACAGAGCTGGAAAAGCTTTGGCAAGCTACTTAAAACATAAGCAAACCAGGCTGAACACAACTTCAATCAAGGATAAGAAAGAAGCAATACACAAAACCTGAAAATGACTGCCAAAGTCTTTAAAGACATCTATGAAAATGTATGCTTGAGAAACTGATAGATCAGTCGGGAGAATCGTAAATCATATCTAGGTAACATCCATCTTCCCACTTTATCAAAGGAAGATACATTACTCCTTGATAAAACCATTACAAAAAATGAAAGATGGATGACTATCCAAGGCTTAAAAACTGGCAAAGCCCCTGGCCAAAGTGACTTTACAAAGCAATTTTATAAGATACTTGCATAACAGCTAACCTCTCTCCTCTTAGACCTGTTTAAAATCTACAAAACATCTGGGGAAATACAAGGCACCATAGCAAAAGCCATAATCGTTTTTTACCCAAATATAGACTGCAAAATCTATGCCAAGATTTTAACTTGCAGACTTAACCATTCTCTCCTAAAATTGATACACCCCCCCACAAACAAGGTTCATGAAAAATTGATTCTTCAGTGATAAAACCCACCTACACTGCCACATCTTTCAAACTTGTCTAATGCAGCCATAGCAGCATAGCCTTGGATGCAGAAAAGGCTTTTGACTAAGTTGCCTGGCCTTTCCTGCATGCAACCTTAAATAAATTCAGCTCAGATCTCCTTGATGGTTGGTCACCCAAGTTTATTGTCTGGTGTCGAAGACTAGAAATTATGGCTACCCCGTCGTAAATTACCTAATTAACATTTAGCAGACTCAGAAAAGAATTCATTAAAATTGATGAGCTACTTAACAATATGTTATGGAAAAAAGAAACCTCACATCTCATTAAAAGAAATTAAGCATCCCAAAGGACCAAGGTGGGGTTAATTTGATAGACCTTTACACATACTAAACAGTCTTCCTTTTTAGACAAGGATCAATCTGTTTCAGCACAATACTTCATACAAACCTCTGTGGCTTAAAATCGAGAAAGCTCTACTAAAGAAGTTTCTGATGCCTGTCATAATGCCAATAAGCAAAAAGAAATTCCCCCACCCTGACACATCAAAGGTATATTCACTGACACTAAAGACAGCCTTATCCAAGTAGATAGCAGACTGGATATTAAAATGGCAAATCGAATTTAGCCTTGATATGGTCAAATCAACATCGATCCCATAGAAAACCTGGATACTAAGGAACTCACTATATTTAAAACCTTGGGTTCCAAAAGGAGCCAGAATTCTTTGCTATTCTCCAACAAACATTTAATTTAGATCGCACTGAATGTTCTGGCTTCTTAAGATTAAAAGTAGCGCTGAACAAGACTAAAACTCAACATTTTGACCCCTCACTTCCTATATTAATCTTCAAATTTCACTAAATAGGCCATATTGAAACAGAAATTTACAAGACCTGTTGTAGCAAATCAACTACTAATGGTGGCACATAAAATAAAATGGCAAACAGCATTGTTTTCTAATATAGAATTTGTCTAAAATCCTTGAACAAAATCAGGGAAACAACAAACAGTTAATAGTAAGAAAACCCGATTCTTAGCCCAAACAAAATTCATTTTCTTGCACAGAACCTTTGGGCCCCTACTAAAACTGTGAGACAGGGACAAATGCTGGAATTACAAGGACACTGGAAATATAAAGCACATGTTCGTTGAATGCCGGACAGCTAATTGACCTAATGTTCATGTCAGGTAACAAGTCAATATTCTATAACTGGAAATCCTAAAACAATATCTACATACGTGCCTGGTGGGAATGGGAATCCTATATCAATAGTGTGGACAACATTTCACTTTTTCAGTCTTGTTGGCATTCCCCATGTAGGAGAAATTGGATAATTATCTCCAGAAGTTTATGCCTCTTTGAGACCCTGCCATTTGTAGAACATACTTTGTCACGAGACTGAAGATGAGCAGCCGATTGTAATCCCTTGCTTCCCTATGGACACCGTAACTGACATACTGTTGCTTCACACGCAGGCTGTGGAGGAGCCCTTTAAAACTTTTCTCAGCGCCCACGAGGAGGAACCCCGTGGGACGTCCCCGATGACGTTTGCTACGTCGGACCTATCGGAGGAGATCCGCGGCTGGAGAGGCGCGCCGTGCGCGTTGAAGAAGGAGGAAGTAAAGGCAAAGAGGGCAGAAGAGGAGCACGAGACACCCACGCCGATACGTGAAAGGAGACCTCGGACGCCCACGAAAGACAAAGCTGGGAACCCCGTCCTAGAGGACATCAAGACGCCAGGAGGTCAACGGGACTGCGCATCGCCCCGCCACTCTCCAGGAGGAGGGTGGCTAGACAAGGTACGGTCCAGGCTACGGGACCTCTCAGGGCACTGGGCGGGGAAGGGAACGCTGTAGGGGGAGGGCACCGTAATTCGGTAACTGACTCTTCCACTTAATATTGCTATCCACATTTTCTCTTTTTTTTTCTTTTCTCCATTCTTCTCTTAGACTTCTGCTTAGTCTAATACTTTTTTGGCTCCCCACCTTCTTATTTTTATTTTATTTTTCACATTCCTTTTGCCTATCTTCCTCTCCTTCTCTTTAATTCCTCTCCAAACCAGTCTATTTTTGTAGCAAGAGAGACCACATGTATAGACTAATCATATAATATAAAATGCAAGCAGTCTAGAAAATGTATCACTTATATATGTAATGACACATGGTGGTTATCACTCTTTTCTTTTTCTGTATACCTTTGTATGTTGTAACATTTGCTTAATTTGCAAATGAAATATCAATTTTAAACAGAAAAACCATATCAGAGTCATTCCTATCTTTTTAATATGTTTCATCCCCTGTACATGTTCAAAAAGGTTTGATTGCGCACAATCTTACGGCAATTTCATCAGGACCAGAGGACAGGACAGCCCAGTGAGGGGGTCCCTTGTATGCACCTAGACAAGGACTTTGCTAAGATGCATCATACAAAACCAGACCTGTACAAAATGTACTATACTTAAAAAAAAAAAGAAATCCCTGAGCCCAATCTGTTCTCTTAAACCAGGTTTAGGAACCACAAGTAATACTTCATCATTTAACTTTTAAGGACTGTAATCAATCAATCAACATGTAGTCCACATGTATTTTTGGCAGCTTAATCTAGGGGCTAAAGAATATTCACACAAAATATAGAATGTTAAGTGAGCTATATAGGCCCCCAAGGGTTCTAATCTATACATAAATGGTGTTTTTAATGTCATGAAGTAGCCCAGAAAAGGTTAAATATCAGTATTTCACTCACAGTTAAAACTTTTACCTATCAGTGAAAGATGTTGCAGCCAAAAGATCAGGAGTGGCAAACAGACAGAGTGGGGTTGAGAGTTACCTGGATTCCATTAACAAAGCAGTGCGCTGTCAACTCAGAATCAGTCGGATTGTGGGGTGAAGTAGAGAAGTGATCAACCAATTTGGTGCTAACTTTCTGATCCTGAGAGTACTCATGTATTTCTTGTATGTGTAGTTTGACCTTAAGCATAGTCAAGCCAATATAAAATAAACCACATGTTCATTTATTCTGTCAACAATCTAGAAAGCCTTACAGTAGGTAAAGCTCCGATGTTACTAGTTTCTACCACTATAAAGTGCAACATTTTTGCTGTGTTCAGTCATGGTACAAACGTTTCAGCAACCACATGGGCACTGTCCCAAGGGGAAATGAGGATTCCGCAGGATCTTTGGACTTGCAACCTAAGTAGTGGAGATAATAGTACCACTCTGTTCTTCAGGTAGCTAGAGATCCTGAAAGCAAATCGAGGTTTTGGAAAAGATCCCTTGCCTACTTCCAAAATGTGCCAATTCTGGGTAATGATGTTGTTTATCTGTTTGGAAAGTGAATCAAAGGTGGGCACAAAAGTTAAATAGTCATTCTCCACTTCACAACAGATTCTAGTAATGCCACACAAGGCGTATTATAGGCTTTATTGTATGCATGTTGAATCACTTTTTGGGGGCATGATATCGCTTCCAAACATTCTTTGAAATTATTTACTAATCCTTGGGCAGCAGTTAAGAAAACTGCTTCTGAAAGCAGGGGTGACTGTTGCGACTGGAACCCAGAAGGCAACAGAGTTCTCCTTGACACCTCCTCATGGATTTTTGCAGCCTGAGACTGGGATCAGGGCCTAGCTTAGGTGAGGTGCCATCTGAGTGGTGTTTGAGTGTGAGGCACGCCATTACCGTCTAGCCGGTTCTGGGTCACTGCCTTGACGTTACTGCTGCACTGCATCTGTTATGCCTTGTAGCTTCAAAAAGGAAGACAGCCTGCCTGCAACACAGCACCTTCATCTACTTTAAAGTAACATACCCTGTTACTTCACTATTCTGACTGTGCATCTGTGGCTGAACTGTGGGTAAATTTGCCAGTGATGGTATTCTCATTCGCCTGAAATTGCAGTTATGTTAACCGTGCTGCATCAAAGTTCACCAGCCGCAAACAGAGAAACCGGTGCACACACTCTAAGAACTTAATAGTAAAGTCAAAAGGGCTAACTGACATAATACTAGACGAACACAATATCGGAAAAATAATATCAATTGCCCAAAAATTGGCATACCATACATAACTGAAAAAAATACAAATATCGATAACCAAAATATCATGGGAAAAATATATTTAAAAAGTAATATTTGAAGCAACATTGTTAAAAATAATATTGTCGACTCATTAAATACATACAAACTATGTAAAATCCTGCCAACAATATGCCCTACAAATATAATAAAACACTGTAATCAGCTAAAAAACATTTAACCCATTCAACTACATAAAATTCAATAAAAAAAGCATTAGCCTACATCATGAAACACCTATGCTATAATCAATATTTCTGAAATAGAACACATATAATAGCATAAAACCTACAAATAATTTACAACAAAATAAAATGATTACACACATGAAAAAAGCAAACCACATAAAACAAAACAAAAAACAAATATTAACTATTAAAAATATATCCAAAGTAATACACATATATTTTGCTGTACCAAATGAGGAAGAAACTAAAAAAGTTTTAAAGAAAATCAAATTGGAAATGCACCATAAATGACCAATAACATTCTAATCAAAACCAAACAACCAATACAATGCTTTGCCTACTTAGCACACCACTATAAAAAGAGCACAATAACGACACACACATTTGACACCAAAAACGGGACATCTTGAAGAAGACAACATTCTGCTATATTCCCTGAAGAAAACTTAGGATCCACACTTCCAAAGAATAACAACAAATAACTACAAGTAACATAACCTAAAAACTCCAATGTAACTTAACAAACAATAGTTTCCACATCAACAAAGCAAAAGAAGATGTCATGTGCCACCCCAGCAACTTTAAGCTCACAAACGTGGACCTTTATAAACATACTTTAAAAGTAAGTACAAAACTACAACATTTTTAAACCCGAACCCCTAAAAAGTCAAAATAAAAGAAATCCCAACCCACTATATTTTTAGCTAAACATTAAACAAACACTTTCTAACCAAGAGAGAAAAATGGTCCACCTTACCATATCTTGACTGAGTATGACAAAAGTAAAGAAAACAAATAGCGCATTAAAAGAACAGCAAATATGTAAGCACATAATGTGATACATAACAGTGTATTTTAAAATGTTAATAATAAAATAAATACAGTTCTTAACATATATCATGTGAGAAATTGGGTTGTTGATTACAGAGATGGGTGACACCTTTTCAAGCAATAGCCAGAATCCCTGTCAGGGTGAACCACAAAATCCACGCAATTAAGCTGTGCTTAACCCTCTGGTAGCATGGCACAAAAGCAGTCAAGCTTAAATTAGAGGCGATATGTAAAGTATCTATGCAGTGCACAAACAATAATAAAGTGAAAACCCAACAGAAGAAAAATCCCAGACCAATTTAGAAAAAATAGTGCATTTTAATACATTATTTGACACCAACATGACAAAAATCCAATCAGTAGAATTGGAGTTATGATTTTCTAACATTTAAGATAAAATTAGAGCCTAAAAGACCAAAGCGTCAACCGAGGATATCTTGTTGTGGTCGACCCGGTCAAAGTTAGAAAATATGGCTGACCATGATGGAGCTAATCAGATACAAAAAGTGGATTGGGCCTGGTCAGGGGTTACCTTCAGACTTAAAAGACATTCTGTGAAAAAGTGTTCTGAGAAGGTACAGTTCAGCTGGGCAAGGCTGCAGGCAGTGTCCACGGAAGGCGAAGTCACTGTGAAGATTTGTATTTATGGACTTAGTCACTTTTTTGGAAGTCGGAAATCTCCAGGCATACCAGGCAGGAGGCCTTAGTTCATTTGGCAAAGGACCACTGAACAGGATCTGCTGCTGTGGAGAAGAACGTAGCTGTAGCTGCAGCAAAGTCAGGCTGCCCGACGATGCACCTTGGACGGACAGACTAGCAGGTTGGTCCCATTCTTCCCTCAATTCTCAGAGCAATTTTTAACCAAACATTTTCTAAGTCCCAAGGTTTGCATTTTGGCTACTGGGAACTTTTAGCAACACCACCAAGAGTCAGGGACTGGAGGGGCACCACCTGGGGGTTAGAACTTACTCACGCTGGGTCCAGGTGCGGGTTCAAGATGGTGGGAGCCTTTTCTATCCCTAAGACTCTGAACAAGAGGCCAGCAAACTAGCCCTTGGAGTCACTCTGGAAGTCCTGGGCTCAGGTGAAGAAACAGGGCTCAAACAGCAGGACAGGCCTCTGATAGTTCAAGGCAGGCTCCAGGCAGCAGAGCAGTCCTTCCAGGCACAGCAAAGCAGTCTTGTGAACTACACAGCAGGCCACAGCAGCAGGCAGTCCTCTGAGAGTCTTACCGCAAGTCCAGAAAGTGAAGTGAAGAGTGGGTCTGAGGGTCCCCTTTTTATACATGGTGTCTCATTTGAAGTAGAAGTTTCTAGAGAATTCTCTTTGAAGTGCTTGAAGTTTCCTGACTCTCCTGCCCTGGCTCCAGGCTGGAAGCATGAATATTCCAGGGGTGACAAGTCCTTTGCAAGAAGGCAGAGCCCAGCCTATTCAGTTGCAAGTGGGGCTGTGCCAAACTCTGCCCCCATCCTGCCAGTTGATGGCCCATCCAGGCACACCTAATCCCTATATTGTGTGGCTGTCTGGGAGGAGTAAACAAAGTCCAACTGCCAACTACACCTAGTCATATGACCCAGAAGAGGCTGCAGGCACCAAATAGTTTAGGGCTGGTAAATGCCAGCTTTCTAAATGTTGCATTTTCAAAACTATAGGTTAAAATCCGACTTTATCATTAAAGAGAATTTTTAATTGCAATTTCTCAGGCACCAAACATGAAATTCTTACATGTTAGCACTTATTAAATGTAATAAGGCAACCCAATTTTATCCTATGGGATAGGTAGGCCTCACAGAAGTAAGAAACAAATGTAGGAGTTTTTCACTACCAGGACATGTAAAACTTCAAAGTACATGATCAACCCTTTAATTACAATGCACCCTGCCCTATGTGCTACCTAGGGCCTACCTTAGGGGTGACATATATGTAATAAAAAGGGAGTTTAAGGCTTGGCAAGGGGGTTATATTGGCAAGTCGAAATGGCAGTTTAAAACTGCATTCAGGCTGCAATGGCAGACCTGGGACATGGTTTAAGGGCCAACCTAAGGGGGTGGCACAATGAGTGCTGCAGGCCTACTAGTAGCATTTAATTTACAGGCCCTGGGTATATGGTATACCAATCAACAAGGGACTTATAAGTAAATTAAATATGCCAATTAGATGTAATTTTACCATGTTTAGGGGAGTTAGCACAAGCACTTTAGCACTGGTTAGCAGTGGTAAAGTACACAACAAATTTCAGTAAAAAGGGGAGGTGAAGGTAAAATGTTTGGGAGAAGACCACCCTAAGGCTGATAGGTCTAACACATCACCTCGCAGAAAGGCAAACAGGTGCTATCCCACATGGAATACATATACAGCAAGGAGAGCCGAAGCAGCAAACATGTGAACTGGAAATGTATTGAATATTATGATAATGCTTTTTATGGGAGGGCAACAACTAACGATGAGATTGGTATTAATATAAAGGAACACAACCACCCCACAAATGTAACAGAGATAGAAGAAAGGAATGTTCTCCAAGATCTCAGAGAAGCAAGCACTGGGACTCAGGAAGCCACAGGCACTACTTTAAAAAATGCACTGCCTAAAGTCGCTGAGCACATTACAGGTCAACTACCAACAATCCCCAAACTAAACAGATTAATTGCACACACAAGAAAAGCCACAACTCAAACCCCTCCTGCACCTAAAATGTACGAAAACATTAACATTCCGGGCCACCTATTCATTACACATAATGCAGGACCCTTTCTCCTACATGATAAAAAAAAACAATGACAGAAGAACAATTATATATGCAACACAAAACAATTTACTCAGACTAACCCAATGTGCAATATGGATGATGGATGGCACCTTCAAGTTAAGCCCACCACCAGTCAAGCATACACACACATATATATATTACCTAGCGGCGGTCATCACTAGTTAGTTATAGTTAGGTCTGCTTTCCGATAGACAGAGCATTTCTTCGTTTGCTGATAACTTTGGCCCTCAGCTCCTTCTTGGAAAGGTTTCGGGTGATCTGTCAAGCAAGGGCTGAGAAAAAAGGGAGGTCCTAAATGCAAAATCCCCATGCGTTTCCATAGACTTCTTTAAACAAGGCTACAGCAAAAACCGCTGAATGGAATTACACCAAATTTGGCAGGAAGCTAGATCTTTGTTTCCAGATTGTCCTTTTTGGAATTTGGTGTAAATCCGTTCAGTAGTTTTTGAGATATGGAGAGTCAAAAATAATTGTATATTGTGGCAGTTTGGCTCGTGAGAGTCTCCTAGACTCTTGTGGGAGGAACAATTTAAAAATAAAGTATTATGATTGGCCCAGGGGGCTTTATTTTCATGGGCCATCTCGGTCCTGCGGGAGTCAGAGTCCCATGAGAGCAAGAGCTCTGATTGACTGCCAGCAACATGAGAAAAATGTTGCTGGCAACCATTACAGGACTTGGGGACTTAGTCACCTGTTCTGAAGCTCTTAAAAAAAGATATATGAGGGTAGGGATGCCCTGCCCCCCAGGCCTCGATGGGGGGGCCCAGACAGACCTCCCTGGGGACCAAAAATAAACAAAATGGCAAAAAATGCTGCGATCCCGCTGTACCACCCTCCCCGTACTTCCAGAGTCCCAGGGGAGCGGACACCCGGGGCTGACACTGATTTTTATGGAGAGGTGGGCCTGGAAAGGCCCCGGGAGCCCATCACAGGGCCATAATGCACAAAAGGAGCCTGAAAAGGCTCCTAGCAGCCCACTCCCTGGGTCCATTCCTTTAAGGGATGGGGAACACTCCCAGACCCATTAATGGTCCTGGGGAGCCCACCCCCGGGGCCGGCTCAGCAGCTATGCCGAGAAATAGCAGTTCCCCTACCCGCAGCAGCGCAGGCAGGGAAACCTGTGTTTGCGCTCGCTTGGCAGGAGTATATTTTAATCTCCTGCCAAATGAGAGCATAGACCAAGTCTGGTCCAAGCTGGGGGGAGCTTAAAAATGCTTCTACCTGCTGGAAGAGGACTTTTCATCTGTTTCCCTGCCCGCAGTATTGCGGGCAGGGAAACAGATCTAAATATTGCTCCAGCCCGCAAAAAGCAGCATTATTAGCTGCTCCCTGCAGGTAGGAACAATGCTAGCTCCTGCTGGATGCAGGAAGTCAGCTGGGGTGGCTCTCCCACGGCCACCAATGACCATGTGGTGGGCACACTGGGTGGGCACCCACCTTTTCTTATGCTGGGCTCCACAGATGGGGTCCCTGGGGCCAAAATCAGCCTTGGGGGCCACGTGCCCCATCCCCCTTTAATAAGTTGCCAGACCCCATGGGATGGGGTCCTCAGGGCCGAAATTGGCCTGGAGTAGGGTGGCCATGTGCCCCCTTCCCTTTCAATATGTTGCCAGGCCCCACGGAAGGGGTTCCCAAGGCCAAAATGTGCCCCTCTGGCCCCATAACAATTACGCCAGGGATGGGGTACCCAGGACTGAAATCGGCCCGGTGAGGGGGCCTCCTGCCCCTTCCCTCTTTAATATGTTGCCGGACCCCAGGGATGAGGTTCTCCAGAGCCAAATATTGCTGTGGGAGGGGGCTGCATGCCCCCTCTACCATCAATATGGTGCCAGGCTCCGGCGATGGGGTACCCAGGGTTATATCCTCCCTCCCCCATAAAAATGGCATTGGGCCCTGGGGGGAGCAGGGTTCAGCCTGAGGAGGGGGGCTGCGTTCCCTCCTCCCCCACAAAAATGGTGCCAGATCCGGTGGATGGGGTCCCCGGGTCTGAAATTGGCCTGGGGATGGGGGCCACCCCCCCTCCCCTTCAAAAGTCCTCTGGGCTCCGGGGGGTGGTCCTGGAAATCAGCCCAGGGATGGAGGCTATGTGCCCCCCTCCCCATAACAATTACACCGGGTCTCTGGGATATGGTCCCCTCGGCCGAAATCGGACCCAGGAGGGGGGGCGCATGCCCCTCCTCCCCCTTCAAATATCACCAGGGGTTGGGGTCCGGAGGCCAAAACCAGCCCGGGGAGGGGGGGGCCACCTGGCCCCTACCCATAAAAACTATGGCTGGCCCTGGGGGATGGTGTCCCCAAGACCGAAATCGGGCAGAGGAGTGGGGTGCATCCCCCCTCCCCATACAAATTGCACCGGGCCGTGGGGGATGATGTCTCTCAGGGCCAAAATTGGTCCAGGAAGGGGAGCCCTAGAGGGTTGCATTTACGAACGAATGGTGACTAAGTATTTCCATACATTAAGAAAATCCTAGAAATTCACTGAAAAAACCAAAAGTTAAAGTAACGGTATAGTTAGGTGAATTTGCCAGCGACAACATTAATGTTTTGAACTAAAAAAACACAGAAATGTATCAGTTATAGAGCCTAATTATGATGTCATGCGGATCGACATCTGAGGCTGCGGTCTGACCGGCGCATTATGATGCGGTCGGTCAGAGTGCAGCGGTCAGAGAGAGTTAGACCGACGTCTCCAACAGGCTCAAGGAGCCCATCGGGGCCTCGGTTGGACCGTAATCCCTACAATGGGGGCGGTGCCTGCAGAAGCACGCCATAGGGATTATGATGTCCCTTTCCCTCTGCCTTTTCATGGCAGTCCAACTGCCATGTAAAAGCAGACAGAACGGGACTTTGGGGGCACCTCGCAGTGCCCCGAGGTGCTGTGGGTGTCTGCTATGGGGCCAGGGGGGTACATGTGGTGCGTCCAAAAACAACCATGCAAAATGCCTTTTTCCATTGCGGCCTCTGCTGTGATTCTTTTCCGGGCCGCAGCACAAGCCGCAATGGAAAAAGGCATTTTTCCGACCGCCAACACAGCGGTTGCATTGTAATTTGGTGGGTGGAACTGCCGACTACATGTTGGGCAGTTCCATTCCTGCAGCGATGGTGGTCGGACGCTCGTCCGACTGCCATTGTAATCAGGTCCATAGTTAGCAGTGCTGACTATAACTTGCGCCCTGCCATACACTGCTTATGACCTCACATATGAGATCACTCATGACATACTCTGACATCATTTATGACATCACTGATGACATCTCAATTGACATAATTTATGACATCACTGATAACATCATCCAATGAGTGTGTTAGTTTGTTTTATAGTTCACATAGTGGCGGTTAACTACCGTAGTACATCTCCGCCTAATTTTGTACAGCCTGTGTCCAGCTAATTGGTGTAAGTTTTTACAAAACGCATGTGCTCATAATGAACCTTAACTGTGTAGAGGTTGCATAGAATGTACACTGTTCTTAGTAGATTTTTTTTAATACTCTGTGGTGTATTTCTCATGAGAGTTTCAGTGTTTGCAAACAATGTGGTATAGAATGAAGTCTCTCCTTAGAGTAAACACTGTTTACAGTACTCAGTTCTCTACTAATATCAACTTAATTTCTTAATGTAGGTTTGGTATTTGTCAGGGGTTTCAGACAGATAAAAGCTGTCCATAGTAGGGCATTTGTTTTGGAATTGGCATTCACTATTTTGGCTTCTGTGAACAGTTGTATACAGATTGAACAGCATACTCAATTAGGGTTTCTCATATACATATAGTGGATTGTTACTTGTAAAGTGTATGCTATAAGGTCAATGTTGCTCATAATGCTTGTTTTGAACACCTAAGGGAGTTGTTTCTCTGTTGGTAGTAATGATGCTTGAACTATTTTGTACTTATTGTCAGACCTCTAATGTCAAAGTAAGTTATACAGCAATATGTGGGGAACAAAAGCTTGGATTGTGTCATCAGTGATGTCATAGAACATGTCATGAGTGATGTCATATGTGAGGTCATAAGCAGTGCATGGAGGGGCACAAGTTATAGTTAGTGCTGCTAACTATAACTGGTAAATTTCTGGGTTTATTTTAGTTCAAAACGTTAATGTTGTCACCTACATATTCACCTAACTACAATGTTACATTAACCTTTGGTTTTTTTGTCAGTGAATTGCTAAGGTTTAAAGAACAGATCCTTTTATCACACCTAACTATAGCGTTGCTTTAACCTTCGCTTTTTTCAGTGAGAATAAATATGTGTATCTATCTATCTATCTATCTATCTATCTATATATATATACATATATATACATATATATATATATATATATATATATATATATATATATATTCACTGAAAAACCATAGGTTTTAGGGACAGTTATAGTTAGTTGGACATTGCACTCGTACAAAACCCGTGAAATTCCCCGTTATAGTTAGTTCAGCTAACTATAACTCGCGCCCGCAATGCACTGCTGATGACGTCACATATTACATCACTCATGACATGGTCAGTGACATCACTGATGACATCACTGATGACATCTCAAATGACATCACTGATGACATCATCCAGTGACTGTGTGTTTCTGTAAAGTTTAAATATTTTTAATATATATAGGGAAAGGCGTATTGAAGAATGAGTGGGTGTATAAGTGTGTGTATGGATGATTTAGTAGGTGCGTGACTAATTCTATAAGTGAGTGATTAAACGTATCTTACTGAATGCATGGGTTAGTGACTAAACTGGGTTAATGTCTGTATCTGTCTGTTGCTGTGTAAGTGGCTGCATGGGTTTGTGAATAGCTACATGAGTGTCTATAAGAGTTATTGATTTGTTGTCTGAGTATCTGTAGGGGTGCCTGAGTGTTTGTGTGGATGGGGTGTGTGCGACTGTGCATAGATGTGTGAGTGGGTGATTCACTGGGTGGATGGTTTCAAGAGTGCATCTGTGATAGACTGTATGGGTGGGTAAGTGTGTGTAAGAGTGTGTTAGTGAGTGAATGTATGTCCCAGTGGTACATGTGTGAGTAACTACATATGTGAAAGGCAGTATATATGTGTATTGGAGTATATAAATAGCTATAAGCGAGAGTGAGTGATTGTGATAGTGGCTGTATGGATGAGTGTGTGCTTGTATCAGTGATTGTATAAGAGCGTAACAATGTGCTAGTATTTGTATGATTAAGTGAGCTGGTGTGTGTATAACTGTATAGGTGAGTAAATGGCAGTGTGTTTAATTATTTGCATGACTGACTAGGTGTGTGAGTACCTCTATGGATGAGTGGCGGTGTTTGAGTGTCTATATAGGAGTAAGAGTGCATATGATTGTCCTGTACTGAGTGACCATAAGTATGAGTGACTGTACGGGTGAGTGAGTGGATGTGTGTGTAGACCTAAGAATCAGTGAGTGGGTATGTAGTTATTGGTGTTGGAGTGTCTATGGTTTTGCGAATGGCAGTCTGTAATTTAGATTGGGTGTATCAAAGGTTATATTAGGGTGTGAGGAGGTGCATCAGATTATCACGTGGATGATGTCATCAGTGATGTCATTTGAGATGTCATCAGTGATGTCATCAGTGATGTCACTGACCATGTCATGAGTGATGTAATATGTGACGTCATCAGCAGTGCATTGCGGGCGCGAGTTATAGTTAGCTGAACTAACTATAACGGGGAATTTCACGGGTTTTGTACGAGTGCAATGCCCAACTAACTATAACTGTCCCTAAAACCTATGGTTTTTTCAGTGAATTTCAAAGGTTTTTTAAATGCTAATTTCTAACTATAACTTATCTGAAACCTATGGTTTTTTCAGTGAATTTCAAAGGTTTTTAAATGCTAATTCCTAACTATAACATGTCTGAAACCTACGGTTTTTTCAGTGAATTTCAAAGGTTTTGTAAATGACAATTTTTAAATGTATTAATTGTTATATTAATTTTTTTCATACTGATTTATTACATTTTTAGAATTTTTTTTTACATATTTTATTTTTAAATTACATTGTAATTACATTATACATTACATTACAAAAATACTTTCTCAGAATGAATTACTTTAGTTTAAATACTTTTCACATAGGCAATAGACTTTTAAGTACAGTAGTTACAGTTGTTGCAATGGGCACCACATTTTCAAACACAATGCAACATTCAGCTCAATGTGAATTTCTAGTTCAATGCAATTAGTTACTTTATGGATTACTTTTCTAACCACAGGACTGGATCCTAGATTCAGTCCTGGTACATCTCCTGTAAACAGTTGAGTAAAAGCGTTTTGGTTACAGTCGTGATTTTTAAGGAATATTATTGTATTTTAAAAGTTGACACTTAGAAACTTTTTCTCATAGAATCACCAATGTTATCCTATGGAAGGAAATTCACTTAGCAGGTAAAAACTGTTATCGTTACTTTTTCTTACTCAGTGTTGGATCCTGGATCCAGCACTGGTGCATCTCCTATAAACAGTTGAAAGAATGCGTTTAAGTCATACAGGCGATTTTTAAGGAATATTTGTAGTTTGTGAAAATCGACACTGAAACTTTTCTGCTGAAAACCAGACAATGGATTCCTATGGAAGAAAATATAAGTTACTGGTAAGTACGGTTAAAATTACTTTTCAGGACCAGTACTGGGCTGAAAGATGCAGCACTGAGGTCTCTCCTGATAACAGGTGAGTAAATCGGAATTCGTATTTCGGCTGATTTTAGAGGAATATTTTAAAGTTCCAAAACTCCACACTTAGAAGAATTTCCAAGTGAAACCAGTCAATGTTAGCCTATGGAAGGAAATTCAAGTTACTGGTAAGTACGGTTAAAATTACTTTTCAGGACCAGTACTGGGCTGAAAGATACAGCACTGAGGTCTCTCCTTATAACAGGTGAGTAAATCGGAATTCGTATTTCGGCTGATTTTAGAGGAATATTTGTATGTTTCAAAAATCAACACTTAGAAACTTTTTCAGCAAAAAGCAGGCAATTATATCCTATGGAAGGAAATTCAAGTTACTGGTAAGTACGGTTAAAATTACTTTTGAGGATCAGTACTGGGCTGAAAGATGCAGCACTGAGGTCTCTCCTGATAACAGGTGAGTAAATCGGAATTCGTATTTCGGCTGATTTTAGAGGAATATTTTAAAGTTCCAAAACTCCACACTTAGAAGAATTTCCAAGTGAAACCAGTCAATGTTAGCCTATGGAAGGAAATTCAAGTTACTGGTAAGTACGGTTAAAATTACTTTTCAGGACCAGTACTGGGCTGAAAGATACAGCACTGAGGTCTCTCCTGATAACAGGTGAGTAAATCGGAATTCGTATTTCGGCTGATTTTAGAGGAATATTTTAAAGTTCCAAAACTCCACACTTAGAAGAATTTCCAAGTGAAACCAGTCAATGTTAGCCTATGGAAGGAAATTCAAGTTACTGGTAAGTACGGTTAAAATTACTTTTCAGGATTAGTACTGGGCTGAAAGATGCAGCACTGAGGTCTCTCCTGATAACAGGTGAGTAAATCAGAATTCGTATTTCGGCTGATTTTAGAGGAATATTTGCACAATGGTGAAGGGAGGGGCGGGGCCTGAGGTGACATCTGTGCAAACGCGCCCCGTGGGCGTTTTAAGTTGGGGGATTAAGTCCCTTGAATCATGAGGGTCCCTACGGGCCAACTAGCCCACCAGGAACCTCCAGTATGCGCTAGGGGCTGCGTTGCAGAGACATGTACAGAGGCCACACCCCTTTACACCTCTCTGCAACGCAGCTCTGTGGCGCTTTCTGGACGTACCTGTTGGGCTAGTTGGCCCCAGGACCCTCAGGATTGAAGGGGATTTAATTCCCCATCTTAAAACGCGCCACGGGGCCTGTTTGCACACATGTCACCTGAAGCCCCGCCCCTCCCTTCACCACTGTGCAAACGCGCCCGTGGCGCGTTTTTAGTCGGGGGATTAACTCCCTTGAATCCTGAGGGTCCCTGGGGTGCAACTAGCCCACCATATACCTCCAAAATGCGCCACAGAGCTGCGTTGCAGAGAGGTGTAAAAGGGGCGTGGCCTCTGTACACCTCTCTGCAAGGCAGCCCCTGGCGCATACTGGAGGTTCCTGGTGGGCTAGTTGGCCCCCAGGGACCCCAGTATTCAAGGGGTACTGTTCCCCTCTGCAAACGCGCCAGGGGCGCGTTTGCAGAGTGGTGAAGGAAGGGGCAAGGCCTGCGGGCCCGATCGTTTTTTTTTTTCTCCTGAAGGGGGCTGTGTGGCCCCCTTCCTTTTTCCTATTTTTAGGCCCTGGGGACCCCATCCCCAGGGCCTTACCCTCTTTTTAAATTAAATTTTTTTTTTTAAACGGGAAGGGGGCCGCGTGGCCCCGTTCCCTGGGCCTGTATTGGCCCCGGGACCCCATCCCCGGGGCATGGCCTCTTTTTTTATTTGGAGGGGGCTGCGTGGCCCCCTCCTCAGGCCATTTAAGGCCCCGGGGACCCCATCCCCGGGGCCGGCCTTGCACCTTTTTTTTAAATCTTTTTTTTACCTTTGGGAGGGGGCTGCGTGGCCCCCTCCGTGGCCACTTATGGCCCCGGGGACCCCATCCCCGGGGCCTGGCCTCTCGCTGGGGACTGTGGGGGTCCCCAAACCCCCACAGTCCCGCCGGCTCCCGTGTCCTACGGGAGCCGGCATTGCTTACACATGGGGAGCAGCTAACATGCTGCTCCCCATGTGGAAAGCAATCAGCTTTGGATATTGGAAGAGAGAGCAGGTTTCCTGCCTCTCTTCCAATATCCAAAGCAGTTTGCAATGACAGGACGGGAGCCGCGAGGCTACCGTCCTGTCATTGCAAACAGCAGTGTCCCGGGGGTAGGCACCCCGGGACACTGCAGGAGCCGGCCCTGGGGGTGGCGGTCCCCAGGGCCACCACAGGCTCCAGGAGGGGCCGCGTGGCCCCCTCCTTACATTTTGAAAGCCCCGGGAGGTGGTGGTCCTCGGGCTTGGGGTCCAAAACGGACCCCCATTGTAATTTTTCTTAGTGCCCCGGGAGGTGGTGGTCCCGGGCGTGTGGGGGCTGGAGCCCCCACACAGGTTTTTCAAAAATAAAAAAGAAGCCCCGGGAGGTGGTGGTCCCTGGGGCTAGGGGCCCTTAGAGGCCCCCACACATAAAATTAACCCCCCAGCATGCCCCGGGACTTGGCCCACCCGGGGCAGTGACATCGAAGCGCGGGAGACCGCGCTCGATTTATTTCTCCGGCAGGATTCGCGCACCCTGAGCGCATCCTGCCGATTTAAAAAAAAAACTTTTTTTTTGCCCAGGGGGTCTTTGTGGGACTCCCTGAGCAGACCTAGGGGGTCAGGGTGTTTCTACCCTGCCCCCTTTGTGCGCTTTGCGCACTTGTTTCTGTCCCTCGGTTCTACCGAGGGACAAAATGGCTGCCAACACTTCCTGATTTGGAGTGTTGACAGCCAATTAGCATGCAGCTCGTGATCGGGAGGATGCGCGAATCCGACGCGACCATAGATATATCTATCTTTTTACTTTTGATTTTCTCAGCAACTACTGAACGGATTTACACCATTTAACAAAAGGGTTCTTTCTGAACCAAGAACTACCTCTTTGCCAAATTTGGTGTAATTCCGTTCAGCAGTTCGGGCTGTAGCCGTGTCTAAAGTTTCCTATGGAAAATTGCATGGGGAAAACGCGTTTTGGGACCCCCTTTTTCTCGGCCCCGCTTGACAAATCCCCGAGACTTTCAGGGTAGGAGCGGACCGGAGCGCCCACAAAGTTTGAAAATTTTGCGAAGATACGTCAACCGGCAAGAGAGTTATTTCAAATAGAATGTCGCGGATTTCCTATGGATAATAGGTTGTAACTATAACTATCTACTGGCGACCGCCAGTAGATAATATATATATTATCTACTGGCGGTCGCCAGTAGATAGTTATAGTTACAACCTATTATCCATAGGAAATCCGCGACATTCTATTTGAAATAACTCTCTTGCCGGTTGACGTATCTTCGCAAAATTTTCAAACTTTGTGGAGCTCCGGCCCGCTCCTACCCTGAAAGTCTCGGAGTGATTCGTCAAGTGGGGCCGAAAAAAGGGGGTCCCAAAACGTGTTTTCCCATGCAATTTTCCATAGGAACCTTTCATCGCAGCTACAGCCCGAACTGCTGAACGGAATTACACCAAATTTGGCTAAAAGGTAGCCCTTGGTTCAGAGTCGTGCCTTTGGTTAAATGGTGTAAATCCGTTCAGTAGTTCCTGAGAAATTTGAAAAAGAAAACACATATATATCTGGGCGGAGCCTAACCACACATGTCATCGTGAGATCTGATTGGCTGTCAGCACTTCATCCTGGAATTGCTGGCAGCCATCTTGGGACCAATATAAATGATAGTACCCCATTGAAATGCATTGTAGTGAATCGAAGATTTTCAGGGTTACCAAAAGGAGAACTATAAAGGGTGATAACAGACTTTAGTTACATTAGAATTCATTTGTTGATGGTACCATACTAATTTCAGGAATTGTGGTGTGTTCTAAGGTGATTTTACCCTGTGAAAAACCTTCTGCTGGGATATCATGAATCATGTTTGAGAGAAAACTATTTTCACATTCTTGTCCCATACAGTTTTGGAAGGTGCTCCAGAAGCTGAAATGAGAGCATATTTTCTGTAAATTCACATTATCTTTCTCAGTCATGTGAGAATGAAGTCTGACATTCTCAGTAAAGCATGTACATCCAACAAGGGCAGAGACTGTCAGTTGATTCCTTTGTGTTCTACTGCAGCTTCCCAGAGTGTTCTAAAGAACAACTAGAGTGCTAACAGCCTTACTTATGACAAAAGTATGGCACACCTGAAGCCATCTTGATTGGAATAAACTGGTAACACTTAAAACATTTAATTTAAAAAGGACCAAAATGATGGGGTTCATTTTGTCATAGAAATTATGGTTAGTGCTGTAGAAAGAAAAATTTGGATTCAGGTGTGATCTCAAATATCTTCCTGTTATATTTCAACAGGAGCAGCCTGTCAGTTGATGCCTTTGTGTTCTACTGCAGCTTCCCAGAGTGTTCTAAAGAACAACTAGAGCGCTAACAGTCTTACTTATGACAAGATTATGGCACACCTGAAGCCATCTTGATTGGAATAAACTGGTAACTCTTAAACATTTAATTTAAAAAGGAACAAAATGAGGGGGTTCATTTTGTCATAGAAATTATGGTTAGTGCTGTAGAAAGAAAAATTAGGACATGTTTTAAGTGAGATCTCAAATATCTTCCTGTTATATTTCAACAGGAGCAGCCTGTCAGTTGATGCCTTTGTGTTCTACTGCAGCTTCCCAGAGTGTTCTAAAGAACAACTAGAGAGCTAACAGTCTTACTTATGACAAAAGTATGGCACACCTGAAGCCATCTTGATTAGAATAAACTGGTAACTCTTAAAACATTTAATTTAAAAAGGAACAAAATGAGGGGGTTCATTTTGCCATAGAAATTATGGTTAGTGCTGTAGAAAGAAAAATTAGGACATGTTTCAAATGTGATCTCAAATATCTTCCTGTTATATTTCAACAGGAGCAGCCTGTCAGTTGATGCCTTTGTGTTCTACTGCAGCTTCCCAGAGTGTTCTAAAGAACAACTAGAGCACTAACAGCCTTACTTATGACAAAATTATGGCACACCTGAAGCCGTCTTGATTGGAATAAACTGGTAACTCTTAAAACATTTAATTTAAAACGGAACAAAATGAGGGAGTTCATTTTGTCATAGAAATTATGGTTAGTGCTGTAGAAAGAAAAATTAGGACATGTTTTAAGTGAGATCTCAAATATCTTCCTGTTATATTTCAACAGGAGCAGCCTGTCAGTTGATGCCTTTGTGTTCTACTGCAGCTTCCCAGAGTGTTCTAAAGAACCACTAGAGCGCTAACAGTCTTACTTATGACAAAAGTATGGCACACCTGAAGCCATCTTGATTGGAATAAACTGGTAACACTTAAAACATTTAATTTAAAAGGAACAAAATGATGGGGTTCATTTTGCCATAGAAATTATGGTTAGTGCTGCAGAAAGAAAATTTAGGGCATGTTTTAAGTGAGATCTCAAATCCTCTTCTATTTCATTAGAAAATTCTGACAAGCAGACTGAAACAATCACTTTCAATACCAGCAGTAGACTTCCAGTTAACTCCCTGGTGAGCAGTAGCTTTACTACAGTGATCTAATGAACAACTAGAGTGCTAACATTCTGAATTTATGGCAAATGTGTGACACATCTGAATGCCTTCTTGATGGAATCAAAGTAAAAAACTGAAAGCATTTCCTACTGAGGAGACTGCAGTAAATGACGAAATTAGGAAACTTCATAACAAATAAGTCTCCCAAGATGGCCACCAGAGAAAAAAAGAGCCCAAATGTAGCACAAATATCACCCAGATGTAGCCCACATATAGCCCAATGACAGAAGTGTGCAAAACACTTTTTATTTTTAGTTTTTCTGCAGTTTTATATAGTGCAAACTGGTCAGGTATTGGAGCGTTACATCTTACTTGGACCCCTTATTGCGTATTTTGCACGAAGTACATGAGATTGATCTTGCGAAACATTGAACTTTACGATTCTGTTAACCTGAAGTTGCTCTGAACCGGGCTTTGTAACACCCGTTTTTACCTACTGGTTTTAATTAATTCTCACTGTATTGTATTAGGAAAGAGGATTTACTGTTTTTATGTACACTTTTATGATCTCTGTTTCTAAATCAGATCAAATAAAGTTTAATGAATTCTATGGCAAGACGGAGGCGAGGATTATGCATATCTTTCCTCACTTTATTTGCATAGCAGTTCAAAGAAAACGTAACACAACAATCATTAAACAAAAGACTACACAACCCATGAACCCTTAGGGGGGTAGTCTCCAAGGCAACTATAATCCAATCATATCACAGTCCATTGTATATAATATCGTGACGTCCCTTCCGCTTCCTCTTTCTTCACTGCTCGTCAGTTAAGTGCATTCCTTACATTCTTGGCTTAATCTGACGTTGTTTCTGTTTGTATAGCGGTTTCTTGTGCACGTTATTAGCATTATTGCCTTGGTATTGTTTCATATTCCCTGCGCAGCAGGCTCTTGCCCGAGCGCGTTCTCCCCCTCGCAGTTTCTCCCGCTGTGTGCTCTGCGCGCGGTGAGATCCTGACAGGCGCGTCTGGTCCGAGCGAGGCAGCTCCGTCGAGCGCTCCCGCTGGTCTTTACGCGCGTTTGGGAATCTGGTCTCTCCTTTAGTGTCCGCTTGATTCCCGACCAACCCTCGCCTAATTTTGACACCGCTACGCGGTGATTTCCCCACACGGCCACGTTGGTGACCATCGCCACCTGGTGGTGGTAATTGGTATTGAGCCTCAGTCTATTCTTATAACAGCTTCGGGAAAGCCCAGCTGTTGGAGCACCGGCGAGGGGCTGTCTTAAGGATTTTAAGGGCATTTGTTCTGTGCTCACACCCTCTGCTATCATGTCTTCTCCAGAAGACCATTTTTACTCCTCCTACCAGGAAGTGGAGGAGGAATGGCCCCCAACTTCTCCCTCCAGCAGTGGACCAAGCCCTCTCTCTGGCTATTTCTAGGCGCTGGCTCCTCTTAGGGATCAGGTTGATAAGCTGGCGAAAAGCATCCCTGGGGTGTTCAGTGACCCAGATCTGGTGGTGGCGGGTCCAAGTAGCTCCCAGATGGGGAATAAAAGGGCCGTTAAGCATAACGCGGGGCACTTGGAAGGATTTGATAAACTTACGGAGACCTTCCTCAAGAGTGCACGAACGCTAAAACATGCACCCTGCCGGGAGGAGGAGGGGCCCGGAGAAAATTGCGACACTGTCACCACTATTGTAGACCCCGACGGCGGGTTTCCCTTAGAGGGAGAGGGTGTATCGGAGGACGATTTCTCCTCCGATGGGGATAAGGACTCGGGGCGTCCTTGGCGTCCAGAGTCCCACTCCTCTCAGTCCCCGGTTGGGGACGGGGTCCACTCGGACATGTTCGAGCCTACCCAAATTTACCATCCTAGGTCGGCAGAGTGGACACCTGATGCCAAAGTGGCAGAGTATGTGGTGGGGAAAATCCATCAACCCCTTGAAAGGGAGGTCAGGAATAGGATGAGGGAGAATGCCCCAGGCCCTCACTGAAGGGGAAGGTGGCACACACGCCTGAAATTGATGAGAAACTATGTACCTTTTTCTCCAAGTATATGAGGGATCCCAAGAAAGGAATTGATAGGTGTTGGACGTGGTAGGGCCCTTGACCCAAATTATTCAATTGACAGAGCGTTCCAAAGAGTCAGGATCCCCTTTGTCCACGGATATTGTGGCTGGTTGGGCGCACTACCCTAAACCCTAAAACACTACCCCCTCCACTACCCAAACACCACTGCACTACCCTAAACCCTAAAACACTACCCCCAGCACGACACCCTACACTTCCCAAACATAACTGCACTACCCTAAACCCTAAAACACTACCACCAGCACGACTCCTACACTACCCAAACACCACTGCACTACCCTAAACCCTAAAACACTACCCCCAGCATGACTCCCTATACTACCCAAACACCACTGCACTACACTAAACCCTAAATATACCCCCAGCATGACCTCCCACACTACACAAACACCACTGCACTACCCTAAACCCTAAACCACTACCCCCAGCACGACCCCTACACTACCCAAACACCACTGCACTACCCTAAACCCTAAAACACTAACCCCAACATGACCCCTACACTACCCAAACACCACTGCACTACCCTATACCCTAAAACACTACCCACAGCATGACCCCTTCACTACACAAACACCACTGCACTGCCCTAAACCCTAAAACACTACCCCAGCACTACCCCTACACTACCCAAACACCACTGCACTAACATAAACCCTAAAACACTACCCCCAGCACAACCCCCTACACTACACAAACACCACTGCACTACCCTAAACCTCAAAACACTACCCCAAGCACGACTCCTACACTACCCAAACACCACTGCACTACCCTAAACCATAAAACACTACCCCCAGCATGACCCCCTACACTACACAAACACCACTGCACTACCCTAAACCCTAAAACACTACCACCAGCATGACCCCTACACTACTCAAACACCACTGCACTACCCTAAACCCTAAAACACTACCCCAGCACGACCCCTACACTACTGCACTACCCTAAACCCTAAAACACTACCCCCAGCACGACCCCCTACACTACCCAAACACCACTGCACTACCCTAAACCCTAAAACACTACCCCCAGCACGACCCCTACACCACCCAAACACCACTGCACTACCCTAAATGCTAGAAAAGAAATCCCCACCCCATGCCCAATCCCCCTTACCTCTCACTCCTCATGGTTCCTGCTTCACGTCATCTCTGAGGGGCGGTGCACGTCGTTGTGAGGAAACGGAACAGCCTCTGTTTCCTTACAACGACATGGATCGTCTACATGTTTTTTAGAACGCATGGTCATTTACCATACATACCTTTACAACAAAATTCGTTGTAAAGGCATGCGTGGTAAATGACCGCATGCGTGGTAATGCATGCGTTGTAATGGTATCGCAAAGTAAAAAAGTCGTTGTAACGGCTGTTTACCGATCGAAGCTGGCCCCTGTTCTTCAGTGAGACGTTTATTTGATTAATTAGGAGGAAGGAATGTGGTTTTTTTACTGAAAAGTGCATTCCCAGCTGTTGTATTGTGAAAATGTCCGCGTGGCCTGGTTTAACTTCCGGTGAGAGAGTGGAAGAGTCTGTTTGGATCTAAAGGAGTTCTGTTGTTGGACGGGGCCGGCGCGACATGTCATCAGAAAACATAGCTAATGGAAAGCGTCCTCCCTGAAGTGTGGAGCAGTGCCATGAGAGGTCAACGAGTGTGCGTCCCACCGCAGTATGACCATACCGCATGACCCATGTGCCGCCTCCAGGGTACGGGAGGCAGAAGCGGCATCACAGGTCCTCTTGAAGACCGTTGTAGCACTAATTCTAGATTTTGGTACTAGGGCATTTTAACTTCGTTGTTCCTGCCAGATACAAAGAGAAGATCCTGTGTTATTCAGTGCCCTCGTTACCTTTTTTGTGGGTTGTGGTGCTTGTCACTTCGCTGCCCCGCCGGTGCACACGACTGGGCACCCCACCTCGTGTGCCATCTGCAGGGCCTCTGCCCTCAAATCACTGGCTTCGGTTTCTGGAGTGGCAACATAAACAGTTGCTCCCAAAGGACTAGCCTGAACACTTAGGTGAATATCCCCTGCACCAGCATTCCACGGAAATTCTTTCCTAGCTCTCCCACGTCAACGAGCACGGCTCCGCTCGCGACACCGTATGACGTCATCGGAGCCATAAGAGGACCTCGTCGGCATGCTGACGTCAGTTCCACCCATTTTTTCCGTGCCACCGAGGCAAACAGGTGACCGAGACATTTTCACATGTATACATAGTATAATAAATATATATATATTCACTGAAAAAACCATAGGTTTCAGGCACGTTATAGTTAGAAATTAGCATTTAAAAACCTTAGAAATTCACTGAAAAAACCATAGGTTTCAGGCACGTTATAGTTAGAAATTAGCATTTAAAAACCTTAGAAATTCAATGAAAAAACCATAGGTTTCAGGGGCGTTATAGTTAGTTGGACATTTCACTCGTACAAAACCATAGAAATTCCCCGTTATAGTTAGTTCAGCTAACTATAACTCATGCGCCCACAATGCACTGCTGATGACGTCACATATTACATCACTCATGACATGGTCAGTGACATCACTCATGACATCACTGATGACATCTCAAATGACATCACTGATGACATCATCCAGTGAATGTGTGTTTTTCTGAACATTAAATATGTTTTATATATGTATATCTCAAGGTCGATGGAAGAATAAATGGGTATATAAGAGTCTAAATTGATGATTTATTTTTGTAAAATTGATTGTATAACTGACTAAGTGTATCTTAGTGAATACATGGGTTAGTGAGTAATGTTTAAATATGAAAATATCTGTATCAGTCTCTCACTTTGTGTATAAGTGGCTGCATGGGTTGGTGAGTAGCTACATGAGTGTCTATATGGGTTATTAGTTGGTTTTTTGAGTATCAGTATGAGTGTCTGAGTGTCTGTATGGTTCGGTGGGGGTATTACTTAGTGCATAGATTCATGAATGAGTGACTCACTGTTTGTATGTGTTGAAGACAGCATGTGTGCAGGACTGTATAGGTGGATGAGTATGTGTATGGGTGTGTTAGTGAGTGAATGACTGTCTCAATAGTGTCTTTATGAGTAACTACATATGTTTTAAACTAGTATATGTGAGTATTGGTGTATATAAGTGAGTATATGTGAGAGTGAGAGATTGGAAGAGTTCCTGTACAAATAAGTAGGTGTTTCTATAAGTGATTGTTTAAGAGAGTAAGTATGTGTAAGTTTCTGTAGAAGTAAGTGTGGTAGTGTGTGTATAACTGTATATGCAAGTAAATTGATGTTTGATACTTTGTTTGCATGTGTGACTATGTGTGTGAGTAACTCTATGGATGAGTGGCGGTGTGTAACAGGATGTATAGGTGTAGGAGTACATATGATGAGTGAGTACATGTATGAGTGACTGTATAGGGACTGTTGGTGAATGAGTGAATGTGTGTGTAGATCTTGGAATTACTGAATAGGTGTGTTGTAACTGGTATTGGTATGTCCATTGTTTTGAAAATGTTAGTTTGTATTTTTGAGTGTGTGTATCAAAGGTTATATTAGGGTGAGAGGAGGTCTGCCACTCTATCACAAGGATGATGTCATCAGTGATGTCATCAGTGATGTCATTTGAGATGTCATCAGTGATGTCATAAGTGATGTCACTGACCATGTCATGAGTGATGTAATATGTGACGTCATCAGAAGTGCATTGCGGGCGCGCGAGTTATAGTTAGGTGAACTAACTATAACGGGGGAATTTCTATGGTTTTGTACGAGTGAAATGTCCAACTAACTATAATGCCCCTGAAACCTATGGTTTATTCATTGAATTTCTAAGGTTTTTTAAATGCTAATTTCTAACTATAACGTGCCTGAAACCTATGGTTTTTTCAGTGAATATATATATATATATATATATATATATATATATATATATATATATATATATATATATATAGAGAGAGAGAGAGAGATATTTAAGTTTTAAAAATATAGATATCTGGGGACATGAGTCCTTGCAGTGGACTTGCGGATCTCCCTGAAATTTGACTGGCTACCAACACTTCACCCAGAAAGTGTTGGTAGCCATCTTGGGACTCAGCTTGAAGCCGAGCCCCACAAAAAAAGGAAAAAATAAAGGAAAGGGGGGCTACCAACACTTCACCCAGAAAGTGTTGGTAGCCATCTTGGGACTCAGCTTGAAGCCGAGCCCCCCAAAAAAAGTAAAAAATAAAGGAAAGGGGGGAGGGTAGGAATACCTGTGTGAGTGGGCGTACAAGAGGTTGTATGGGGGATGTCAGTGTGTGTGTGAGTGTGTTTGAGTGGTTCTGTGGATGATGTCCTCAGTGATGTCATTTGAGATGTCATGAGTGATGTCACTGACCATGTCATGAGTGATGTATATGTAATATGTGAGGTCATAAGCAGTGGATTGCGGGGTATATCTTATAGTTAGCTCATGTAATTATAACTGCTGAATTTCACTGGTTTTGTACAAGGGAAATCTCAGCCTAACCATAACATTCCAGCTATATATATATATATATATATATATATATATATATATATATATATATATATATATATATATATATATATATATATATATACATATATATATATATATATATATATTCACTGAAAGAAAACCAAAGTTAAAGTAACAAAGTAACATTATAGTTAGATATAATAAAAGGATCTGGGTTTTTTAAATATATATATATATATATATATATATATATATATATACATAGAAAACATCATAATAATAATATTACCCTAATTTATGCAGTACAAAATTAAATTAAACTGCAAACTACTACCCTCCAAAAATAATAATTGATTTTGAGCAAGCAATGAAACAAACTCTACCCAGACATAGTCATACAAGCCTGCTATTACCATTTTAACCAAAGCATTTGGAGACACTTCCAAAAATCTACACTAAAGGGCTCATTACGATGTCGGGGGGAAAAGCCTTCGCACGACACCGTCTCAGTTCCGACCGCCGGATTACGATATGACCAAACACTGTTTGGTCTGATTCCCATTGTTTCCTATGGGAGCTCGTGTTATGCCCGAGAACCGGCCTTAGCACAGGTTCCTATGGGGAAATGGGGTGTGTGGAAAACCCTGCACCCTGTGGCAGGCAACCCATGGTGCGTGCCACACAGTGCAGGGTTTTACATGGGGGTACCTTAGGTACCCCCTCGGCAAGCAATCGTAGGGTGCGGGGGCCAGGGGGCCCTGCCAGGGGCCCCCAAAGTCACTCTCCGACAGCCTCTCCGTGTCAGACTGGCCAACGCAGAAAGGCTGTTGGAAAGCGACATCGTAATCCCAACGGCGGAAACGCCGTCCATAGGGGGTTATGGTGCAGTTCCGACCGACAGGAATACGCCGCGAGTCGGTCAGAAGCGAATCAGAATGACTGGCCGGTTCACGTTCCGACCGCGAACATCGTAATCGTGCTGTCGGACTGTAAACTGACCGAGTCGGACGGAAGGGCTCCAACGCGGTCACAAAGATTCCGACTGTCGGGCGGAGGCTTTCCGCCCGACATCGTAATGAGCCCCATAGTGTAGATTACGCTTCAAACAGAAAGTTTGCCTTTGAAATTAAAACATTAATAGCATTAGCCTGTCTACCAGTAACAGAAGTAGCTAACCACTACAACACATGAATAGAACCCCTATATTATCAAAGAAATTAACAAAAACTCAGTCCACTCATGGATTACTTTGAAGTCACTTGGGTTGGCAGACTGCACAGTTCTGGCCACAGACTCCAACCTAAGTTTCAAATCCCATGGTGGAATGTATACAATAGCGCCATAGGTAAACAATCTAAAACCAAGGATGGCATATGCCTTCCAGGTCACATTAGCCCGAGGGCACCCTACCCTCTACAAATTTCTAGAAATCCTACAAAAAGAACAAAGCTACCAACAACTAAGAATATAACAATCAGAAAGTCAAATCAGACCTAAAATATCAAAACAGTTCCAAGAGATGTACTAAACAACATGCAATTATTAGATTTCTTTTTTCAAGAATATCTTTACTAAATATAAGTAAAATAAAATACAGTAGGACAGATAAAAAATATTTTTTAAAACATATAAAAATATATCTGCAACATAATAAAATATGCACATTGTTCAATCACAATGCATGAAATACTCCTCATAAAATAGAAATTAAATAATGCATAACATTTTGAATGAAACATCAATTAATAAATAATACAACAATAACATTTACCACCCCAAAACAAATTAAACTCAAACGTACGGTCTGTAGCTGATGTCCATGATCCACCATCACTCCAGAAAAAGGCAATCCACAAAAAAGTAGCGAAGTAAGCCCAAATGAATGCAAACATTAAAAATTCAAAAATGAATCCAAAGAAAGAATCCATAATTCAAATGGGAAGCACAAAGAACCCAAATAGAATGTAAGAAAGAACTGCTCTAGCAAGCCAAAAATGTAAAAGGAAATTAAAAAATAATATTGATTACAATATAACCAAAATACATTCATTTAAAAAAAGCATCCAAAAATCGGAAACGTCCTGCCAAAAGACCAAAAAACCTACAATAAAAAAAAACACCCATCCTCACAAAACTCACACCCCAAACACATTACAAACATTACAAAATAATAAACCATACATTAACAACATCAGTGCAATTACTATTAAAACTATCTGTACTACACAAACTACAGTACGGCCTACTGCAATACAATACATACTACTAACACATGAGCTAACACTAAATACAACACTACAAAATAACACAATATCCTACAGTAAAAACACATACCCACAACCACTACAAGCCCCAAAACCCTAAAAGCAGAAGTAAAATATGTCTTATCTTGAGTAATAGCAGGGAACCGTGCCTGACAGCAACCAAAACCACAGAACAATTATGTGAATAGTCTAGAAAATACAAGTAACAGTAAAAAATGTCATCCTAATAGAAATAAAAAAAGGCTTTTTGTTAACAAAATAAATAGAAATATTACAATAAATGTACTTAAGGATATACATTTATGTTGGGCAAAATGTAAAAAATATGTAGCCACATACAAAAATATAGCACAGCAATACTACTCAATATGTGATATATATGAAAAAGTACTATTAAAACAAATTATTAAAAAATAGTACTGATTAATATATATTAAAATGTAAATGTTATTTAGAAAATATTAAAATGCAATGTACTTATAAAAAAGTGAAATAACAAATGTATAACATGTTTAAAAAAATTGAAACTATATTCAAAAGCATTGTATAATTTGAACTTACAGAACAAAATACATATTAATTTAAAAAAAAGTTTATCCACATTTACAAAAGTGAAAGATGGTCATAAAATGTCATATTTTATTATAACAAATACATTTGTTAAACAAATTATGAAAAACCTTTTGAAATTAATATTTAAAAATGTATAAACAAAAATATATTAAAAACAGATGCTAATTTCTATTGCCTGCAAAACACAATACACACAACTCTAGAGTGCAACTTCTTCTTTAAAAGACAACTACACAGATCTAACACAAATACACATAAATCAGCTATTCCACTACAAGTAAACAAAGTAAATATAGTACACTTAACACCTTAAAATATAATTACTAAAAATAAAAACACACTAAATTACATAACGCACCACTTCACCTTCAACGTAAACCACCTTAGACAAGCTATTCAATACTGAAGTAACCATATATAGTATTTCCATTCCAATCTAAACCATGTTTGGAAAGGTGTTGGACACTAAAGGAGTCAGACGTACTATTCTAACTCCAAACTAAGCCATGTTGGGGAAGGTGTTGTAGATTGAAGGGTCACATTTACTATTCCCTCTACAATCTAAACCATGTTGCGGAAGGTGTTGGACACTAAAGGGGTTAGATTTACTATCACCACTACAATCTAAACCATGATGGGAAAGGTGTTGCACAGCAAAGGAGTCACATTTAGGGGCCGATTCCGATTCAGGCCGGAAAACGTACCGACCGACTCGGTACGGGAATTTAGTCCGACCGACACGTACCGGCGCTGCCCGATCCGCGTAGTACGATGCAATGCATGTGAATCACGACCGACTCGTACGGAACACAAGCCGAACGACCGAACCGCACGGAAACCAGCTATCCGGCCGGAAAACCACGAGAATCGAACCGACCGACACGCACCAGGAATTAACCCGACAGAAACGTACCCGCGAACTCCGACCCGCGCAGTACGATGCAATGCGTGTAAAACCAGACCGAGTCGCACGGAGCTCAAGCCGTACGACCGACACGCATACAAAATGGAGCCGAAGCAACCCAATACTCCGCGACCGACGCGTACGCCGCACATGAAACACAGCAGAAACACAGCTTGAAAGACTCGGAGAAGCTCGCACGAGCCAACTGCAGCGTCCTACTCGGTCAGAAGAACGTCTCCTACATGCCTAAAAACCACAAAGGAAGAAATACAAAAAAAAGGGCCAAACAAGCAATGACAAAGTCAATAAATACAGGGGGAAAAACAACATGGAACAAAGACACACCCACAACTCCACCCATATAAAGGCCACAAATCCCTACCATGATCCTTTGCAAATTCAAATGACCTGCCAGCACAGAACACCATCAGACAGCAACCACAGACACACCCACAACTCATCCATCACACAAGCCACACACCATTAGCACCTCCCAAATAGCACCCTCACATACACCCAGCAAAACCTACACTCACCCACCCTCACTTGCAGACACACACATATCAATCCCCACCACCACCCATCACCATGCCCCCAAAGAAGAATCCAAAGTTCCTAGACAGTGAATTGGAAGTCCTGGTAGATGAAATCCTCAGGGTAGAGCCACACTTGTTTGGTACATTGGTCCAACAGACCCACATGTCGCAGAAAACCAAGATGTGGGAGAGGATCGTCAACAGGGTGAACGCACAATCACCATGTTTGCGCACAAAGGAAGACACCCAGAACAGGTGGTATGATGTGCGCAGGAGGGTCAAGGCCCTACTCAAGAAGGATTACACCTTGAGTCATCGCACCGGCAGTGGCCCTCCTGTCAAACCAGTATACCTCAGACCCTGGGAGGAGAAGGTGCGGGCCATCCTACCACCAGAGAGCTTACATGGACTATCAAACATCCCAGAGCCTGGTGAGTACGCAAGCAATATACCCAATATTGTGTGACAATACACACACATCACTGTCAAGGGGATAGTCAAACCATGCACCGTTAGCAAAGCCACAGTAACCAAAACATAATCATCCCAAGATGTGTATGTTAGTCAGACAAACACAATACCTGCCATCTCATAGTGATATGTAACTGTGTCATGACATGTACAAACCTAACAACAAATAGAGCAAGGCAGTGGCACAAATCTAACCAACAAACACTGTCAGACATTTTGCCACCACTAGAACACCACCTCACAGGGAAGCTCACTGAAAGGAAGGAATTCTGTGTATGCTGGTGAAGTGAGTGTAGCCAATAGCATGATGGGAGTTGTAGTCACAGATATTGGTCACCCTCACAATTGGCCCATCAACACCACTCTGAACCATGCTCACATCACAGGGAGTGGAAAAGAACTGACAAGATGGCTGACACTGGGTACTGCTGTGGGGAGCACAAGGCCCTGCTGGGAACTGTGCACCAACCAACAGCAGGACACCACTGACTGACATCCTGAAAGCCAACTTGCACTCCCTGCAATGGAAGCACGTTCCATGGTGGGATATCTGGCTGGGTGGGAAGGAGGACTGACAGCACTGACCATAGTTACCAGCAGCTTTTCTCACACACACCCTTAACACAAACTCCACACAACTCACCTGGGAGAATGCATTGCCTCACACTCTGTAAGGCTTTTGCTTCTGGGCAGCTTTTTGGCAGTGTGGTGATTGCGGGGTGGTGGGAAAGAGATAGATTACTTTTTTTTAGTAAAATCCAAGCTTTTACCTGATTTTAAACTTGCACTCCGACCCCGGTCCACCGCAGCCTCGCTGTTTGTGTGGAGGGCGGACCTGCTTCCCTGAACACACCCCTTGCCACGTCACACGCAAGGCGGTAGGCGAGGGCTTCATTAGGGCTGATGCCACGGACGCGCAGCGGACGTCTGTAAGTTCCGCTTTTGCTTCTGGGCAGCTTTTTGGCAGTGTGGTGATTTCGGGGTGGTGGGAAAGAGATAGATTACTTTTTTTAGTAAAATCCAAGCTTTTACCTGATTTTAAACTTGCACTCCGACCCCGGTCCACCGCAGCCTCGCTGTTTGTGTGGAGGGCGGACCTGCTTCCCTGAACACACCCCTTGCCACGTCACACGCAAGGCGGTAGGCGAGGGCTTCATTAGGGCTGATGCCACGGACGCGCAGCGGACGTCTGTAAGTTCCGCTTTGCTTCTGGGCAGCTTTTTGGCAGTGTGGTGATTGCGGGGTGGTGGGAAAGAGATAGATTACTTTTTTAGTAAAATCCAAGCTTTTACCTGATTTTAAACTTGCACTCCGACCCCGGTCCACCGCAGCCTCGCTGTTTGTGTGGAGGGCGGACCTGCTTCCCTGAACACACCCCTTGCCACGTCACACGCAAGGCGGTAGGCGAGGGCTTCATTAGGGCTGATGCCACGGACGCGCAGAGGACGCGCGCAGCGGGCGCGCCAAAGGCGCGCCAAAGGCGCGCCTAAGCAAGCCCGTCTGCGCCCGTCCGCGCCTGGTGTGAGCCGAGGGCCAGAACCCCTGACCCTTTTTCAGTAGGTGTCCTGGTTTACTCGAAAGAAGCTCTACTTAAAATAAACCAAAAATATACGGACTTCCACTGTGCACGCTTAGCGGCACACGGTAAAAACTCCGCTTGCCCATGCGGGTTTGAACTACCATTAGCTCAAAAGGTCAGGTCATGTCAATTTACAAACAAGGTATTACAAAGCAGGTCCAAAATCTATGATGATACTGTTAGACCAATGCCCCTAAAAAGGCCAACAATAGAAAACATCTTATGAACAATGCTGTACAAATGAATAAGGAATTTCAGTTTCTGAGTACAAATTGTCGCTCTCTCCCTAAACATAAATTTGACATTTTTGACCTATTGGTCAATGACCAACCAGATGCTTTATTTCTTACCGAAACCTGGCTGAACGAAAGCTCTGATCCAGACGTTGCTATCGCCCTGCCATCAAATTATACTATAGTCCGGAAAGATAGAGGCAAACAAGTGGGGGCGGCATTGCCATTATTTTCCAAAAGACTATCAATGTAAATTTGAAAACTTACCTTTTGAAAACTGCGAGGCTGCGCTATTTAAGTTGATTCTGACCCCTAACTTTACTTTCTCTGGCATTCTTGCATATCGCCCTCCGGGTTCGGCTGCTTCCTAGCCAACATCCTTCTCTGGACTTATCGCCCCTTTTCTTATGAGCACCGCCAATTTTTCAATTCTAGGCGACCTCAATATACACTTAGATGATCCGACATGTAAGATCAGCACTAATTTTATTTCTGATCTGGAAGCATTAAACATTCATCTACACAATTCTGGACCCACGCATGAGGCCGGTCACTTACTGGATCCCATCTTTTCCAGCTTACCTAACCTCCACTGTTCTCCAGCACTTCCACTATGCTGGTCCGACCACTTTATCACTAGGTTCGGATTGAAACTTCCAGACATCTCGGGCTCCTCTACTCCTATTCCGAGAACCTTAGCTAGGAACTGGAAAAAGCTTGATGTAGCTGTGTTAAATCAAATTCTACACTCTCAAGCACCTATTTCGAAACAAACGATCGACACACTTGCTGTTTCAGTGCAAGAATGGATTTTGAGTGCCATCCCGCTTTCCTTAAAAAGAAATACTAATCATCGTGCTCCAGCACTCTGGTATAATGAACAACTGAAAACAGAGAAAGCCAAATGCAAGGTGCTGGAAAGAATATGGAGAAGGGACTATGCTCCAGACTCCAAAATAATCTACAAAAAGGCCAAAAAGCCTACCACAAGCTTTGCAGGTTAGCTCGTGCGAACTATGTCTCAACCACTATTACTGATGCTTTAAATTGCTCCAAAACTTTGTTTAATATGGTTAAAGAGTTGGCTGGATCTAAAATTCAAGCAAAGCCACTCCCACTTAACAAACATCAATGTGATGAACTGGCTAGCTTCTTTGTCCAAAAAGTAGAGAAAATCTATTCGGAAATAGCAAATATGCAAAATAATGCCCCTCTCTCAGCGCAACTTGTCACTCCCTCTCAAATAATATCTACTTCGCTATCAACGGAAAACATCCTCCCTGAACAGAATCTTATACTTAATGCTTCTTCAAATAGTTTGCACTCATGGCCCCTACTAAACCCTGACTCTTTTAACAAACTTCTACATAGTATCAAATCAGGGTCACCCAAGGATCCTTTACCTATCTCTGTGCTCCAACAACTGGAATCTTCATCTTTGTCTGTTATTATGGACCTCTTGAACTTTTCATTACTAGAAGCGTCCGTTCCATCAAATTGGAAGCATGCTATGGTGCTTCCACTTCTTAGAAGCCAAATGCAGACTCTGCTGTATTTTCCAACTATCGACCCATCTCATTACTACCAGCCTTTGCGAAAATTCTAGAAAAACACGTCCATTCTCAGCTCTCACTCTTTGTTGAAGCTCAAGGTTTTCTCCACCCCTCTCAATCAGGCTTCAGAGCTGGCTTCTCAACTGAAACAACTTTATTGGGGGTCACGAAATGATTGCGTTACCATCTGGATGCCGGAGATACAGCTGCCCTTATTTTACTCGATCTAAGTGCAGCATTTGACACATTGTCTCACACCATTCTAACTAATACTTTGAGAACATTAGGTATCTGCGGCCCTGCTCTCAATTGGCTTATTTCTTTTCTGACCAATCGCACTTTCCAAGTCTTCTCCTCAACGGCCAGCTCTGATATCTATTCATCTCCCTATGGTGTACCTCAGGGTTCCATTCTTAGCCCTCTGCTTTTCAACTTATATGTGAGGCCTTTGGCAACTGTAGCGGAAGATGCGGGGTTGTCCCTATTTTCTTATGCGGACGACTCCCAAATCATCTTCTCTCTTTCCGCAGGAAAAGCAGATGGGCTGTCCCCACTCCAACTGGGCTTGAGGAAAATTACATCATGGATGCAATCTAATTTTCTCAAGCTAAATGGGGAAAAACTGAGGTGCTAATACTTGGCAAAGACCAAGGTCTATGGGGCCCACAACATTGGCCCTGTGAGATGGGGATTTTGCCTCAACCCTCTTGTCAAGTTCGTAACCTGGGTTTTATTATTGACGACTCACTAACAATGCATCACCAAGCCGTCAAGGTAGCTGCCACTTGTTTTACCATTCTTAAGTGGCTAAAGAAGATCATCTGGATGCTACCAAAGCCCACCCAAGTAGTTCAGGCCTTAATCATCTCAAGGTTGGACTACGGTAATGTTCTTTATCTTGGTTCTAATAAGGAGGTGATTCGTAGGCTGCAGGTGGTTCAAAACTCTGCGGCTCGACTTCTTTGCCGGATTCCCAGGGCCGCTACGGTCTCCAGCCATTTACGAGATTTGCATTGGCTCAGGGTGGAAAATCGAATTCGGTTTAAAGCTCTGTGTTATATGTTCAAAACTAAAGCAGGAACCGCACCTCAATACCTATGTGCTCTAACCCACCCATATGTGCCTTCCCGATGCCTACGCTCCTCCACCCAAGGGAGGTTTTCCGTGCCAAGATTCAGGCTGTCTCGAATGGGTGGCAGATCTTTTTCTTATCTTGGGCCCTCACTCTGGAATGCCCTCCCTATATCCATTCGGAACGAAACAGCCTACGTCCAATTCCGCAAATCTGTGAAGGCCTGGCTATTTAACAAGTAATCTTTTGCTGTTAATTTTTATTATCTGGTCTCTCTTTGCCTAGCGCCGGGAAACCCTTTTTGGATAGCTGTAGCGCTCTATAAATTAAATAAATAAATAATAAATAAATAAATAAATTAAATATCCCACAAAGAACCACCACCCTGGGTTATGCTGTGTGTAGCACAGGGACACTTTTGGGACTTGTAGCCAAACAAACGCCAGGACAACACTGTCAGCCTTCCTGTCAGCACAGGCACACTACCCCACAGGGAAGCAGAGTCAAAAGGAAGGAAGTATGGGCATGCTGGGAAGAGGGGTGTAGGCAATAGCATGATGGGAGTGGTAGTCACAGCTCAACATCCCCCACCCACATGGCCCAGCAAGCTCACAGTGAAGCATGCACACCTCACAGGGAGTGAAAATCCACCTCAAAGATGTCTGACACTGGCCTCAGCTGTGGGGAGCACAAGGCCCTGCTGGGAACTGGGCACCAACAAACAACAGGACCACACTGTCAGCCATCTTGCCATTGCTGTCACACTCACACACAGTGAAGTCCACTCAAAAGGAAGGAAGTATGGGCATGCTGGGAAGGGGGTGTAGGCAATAGCATGATGGGAGAGGTAGTCACAGCTCAACATCCCCCACCCACATGGCCCAGCAAGCTCACACTGAAGCATGCACACCTCACAGGGAGTGAAAAGCCACTTCTAAGATGTCTGACAATGGTGCTCTGTTGTGGGGAGTACCAGGCCCTGCTGGGAACTGGGCACCAACCAACAGCAGGACACCACTGACTGACATCCTGGGAGTTAACCTGCACCCACTGCAAGGGTGGCATGCTTCATGGTGGGATAACTGGGCTGGGGGGAGAAGGAGGGCCGGATGTCAACCAAATACCACCAATGCTGGTCATGCACACACCTCAACATTCACATTGAAATGCTTCAGGTTGGCAGGACAATGTGCTACACCAATATCAACCTCTGACTGTGACAACTTAGGACAATGCAATGTACAGGCCCGCATCCAGAGGTACAGTCACAACTGTCAGGTGTTTGAACCATTGATGCCTGTAGAAACATAACATACATTGTGTGTCTCTTCCAAAAACAGGTGATGATGGGGACACAGCAGCAGATGATGAGGAGTCCCTGTCCCAAGCTCCGGGGGACCCTGAGCTCTCTGGTGTGGAACAGCCTCTGCCCTCCTCGGATGGCGAAGACCTACCTGGCCCCTCTGGTGTGAGTCATCATGCAGCACCAGCAGGACCACCATCTGCACCCCCTGCACCCACTCCTCCAACATCTGCCAACACACAGACCACCCCCGCCGACACGGACAGACCAAGGACACTCAATGACAACAGCACAGGGACCCCGGCCCACCGTGAAGCAACGGACAACAACCCCAGTACCAACCCCCAAGGGGGCCTAGGCTCACCTGTGCGTGCCACCGCAGGTCCCGCACGTGTGGCCAGGGGTGGTGGGAGGGGTGGTAGGCAGAGGTCGCTGTTTGCAGAGGGGTCTGAACTGCATGATGACCCACAACTGGTACGCATTGCTGATGCGTACCAGAATAGCACCGGAGAGGTCAGCCAGGTAGTGGGGATCCTCAAGGACATTCAACAGCAGCAGGCTGCCCATCATGCCCGCTTGGACTCCCACATGTCCCGTGTGGAGACACACATGTCTCGCATGGAGTCCAAGTGGGACACATTGGAAGAACTGACAGCGGTGCAGAGGGACATATTGACATGCCTCTGCCAGATTAGCACCAACATGGCCACACCTCCCTGTGTGCCCACAACATCTGGTGCCGCAACAACTGCAACTGCCACAGGGAGGGAGGATGACTCTGGTGGAGAGTCCTCTGCACCGTAGCGGCCTGCACGTGAGGATCCCCCCCGAAAGAAGAGGGGTCGTCCGAGGAAGGAAAACTGAGAGGCCGATGGCCATGTACATCCCCCAGGAACCCAACACCTGTTCTGGAAATTCCCCTTTGTGTGCAAACTGTTCACCCTGTTGAATGCAACCCAACTCTCCCACATGACATGGGGAGTTCAAGTTGGACCAATGTATCAGATGACAGTGGACTTTACTCAGGACATTTCTGCTACCAACACTTCCAACTCATCTGGGAACTTTGGATTCCAATCCCAATGTACAGCACCCACCATCCTGTGCACCATCCTCACACATGTATGTAAATAAACTCACTAATACACCATACTTGCCTCTGTTGTGATTCCAACGTTGTTTTTGTCATGGAGATGATGATCTGCTAAATGACACTGTGCATGCTAACTGCTACAGCAAGTTCAACACCGTCATGTGAGTCATGGCGACGTGACACATATGAGGGAGACACACCACTAGGGCTACACAACACATACACACCAGGGCCATCTGACTCATCGCCTACACTGATGTTGCCAGGAAATACAGTGGAATGCACAGACACCACACCTATTCAGAGTCTGTGTTAACTAGCCCACAGGTGCAGTAAGCAAATGTCAGTCAGATGTGTGACCACAGACAACGCACATCCCAAAGTGAAGCACAGGTTTATTACACATTTGCAACATGTTGTTTCCACTACAGATGCAAGGTAATCCCACGTGGCAGTGGCCACACAGTCAACAAGTGTTGAAGGAATAAAGTCCAGGGGTGTGGGGCACATCACCTGTAGGGAAACGACTGCTTCCACCCTGGAAGTTGAATCATGGTGTCGGGGGATCCGAGTTGACCAAACAACTCTGAAAGCACCCTGTGAAGGACAGACATGACACACAGTCAAAAGCACTGAAGAACAGGACAGAACTGAAATACTCATGCCCAATACATGTCACAAGATACCTACACAAAACCAAGTTAGCATGTCAACACTGTTGGGGAGTACAGACTACCTGTAAGGACACATCGCTGCACGCATACAGTCAAGTAGCACATGGCCACACTCAAACAGCAACAGAGCACCACCAACACATATCATGCAAACTCAAATCATTGACATACCAACTCTGTATACTCACATTCAGCTGAAGAAGTTGGTGATGAGCTGTGTGCGGACATCCCCCTCATCATCATCATCATCACTGGCATCGTGGCCCATGCCAGGATCCTCCACAGGTGGCGGATGTTGGTCATCGTCATCCAGGATGAGAGGCAACTCCTTCCGCACTGCCAGGTTGTGTAGCATGCAGCAGACGATGAAAATCTTGCACACCTTTGCAGGGGCATATGGGAGGGCCCCTCCTGTCTTGTCCAGGCAGTGAAAGCGGCTCTTCAGGAGACCAAATGTCCGCTCAATCACTCTTCTGGTCCGACCATGTGCCTCATTGTAGCGCATCTGGGCTGGTGTCACAGGGTTCCTGAGGGGTGTCAGCAACCAAGGCATGTTGGGGTATCTGGAGTCACCTACATACAGACAATTGCACATTAGCTGAGTTGGAAAAGAGGGTGGAATACAACATTGCAGAACACACACAATGGAACAAAGTCAGCACACACCGACAAGCCAGGCATGCTGGTTCTGCATCTGTGTCATCATCCTCGGGATGCGACTACTCCTCATTACGTAGGCATCGTGTGCAGAACCGGGGAAATGTGCACACACATGTGAGATGCTCATATCTGCAAGACATACCACCAGGGCATTGATAGAATGGTAATGTTTCCTGTTCCTGTATGCCTGCTCATGTGCCTGTGGTGGTACCAAAGCCACATGTGTCCCATCAATGGAGCCGATGACATGTGGCATCCTCCCCAGGGCATAGAAGTCACTCTTGACGTCAGTGAGTTGTTGACATTTAGGGAAATAGATGTACTGGTTCAAGTATCTCAACATCGCCTCCAAAACATCGCCTAGCACATGGCTGAACATGGTCTGTGACATCCCACCAGCAGACGCCACAGTGTGTTGAAAGGTACCGGTGGCAAAGAAGTGTAGGGCTGCCATCACCTTCACCTTGGGGGTCAGCGCTGCAGGGTATGTCCGGCCAGGTTGCAAATGTGGGGCCAACTGCACCGCCAATTCCTCAATAAGCGGCCTGTTGAAGCGGTACCGTCGGATGCAGTCACGTTCAACCATGGTTGCAAGGTCAGGGAATGGTCTATGGACAGCTGGTGCCCTGCAGTGCATAGGTGAACAAAGAAAGATTGTCAGTCACCCCACATATGTGGCATTGACCATACTCAATATCACATGATACATCATTACGAGACACAAGTACTTGATGTGTGTGCCGTTCTGCATGGACATATATGGCACCTACATGGCCAACATCTAACATCTCAGTTCAACATGTGTTGACAACAAGTTCCAGGTTGTGCTATGGGAAATCATTCAGCTGTGTCACAGTACCCATGTACTGCTGTCACGTTCCAAACACACACCACAGTGACAAGTGAGGACAGATGTGCCCCAGGCATCACAGCTCTTTGACAGGTAGATTCCCAGGGACCCTGTATTGCCACATGGACACTGGCATGTACACGCCAGCAAAACAACCATGACTCCCACAGGTAGTGGCCCCTGTTGCCTCTGCAGGACAGACATGGACGTCTGTGATACACACACGCACAACATCAAAGTCGATGCACAAGCAACGTGGATGTGGAGACTGTCTCCCATTGTGCACATGGAATCCGAGACATCTGAAACACAACATGCACACAGATGTGGCCCTTACAGTCTGTGACTTAGGTCACTTGGGTACTGTGTACTTGCAGTTACCTGTGGTTCAAGTTGGGGACAGCATCAGTTACAGGAACTTTGTTGTGGGCTGTATGGGTGGTACAATTGCTCACACAATGCGTGTGATCTGACATGTACTCTGGGTATGGCTTCACAATGTGTTCCAATTGCTGCTCTGACTCACCACATGTCTGGGGTATGTGCCACACACCCATGCTGCAGCAGAGACCAAGGGGGGAGCCTCAGAAGTATGTACATCATGTGTGTGACACATACATAGCCACCTGCCTAGTGTTCAGGGTAATACCATGTTGCACATGGACCAGGACTGTAATGCCTACTCTGTACATCGAAGGCACTCTGTTCTCCCACTCCCGTGTGTCAGCATACATATTGGGCATTGTGAAGAGTGCACTCAGGTGTCTGCCTCTGTGTCACCGTGGTGTGGCCTTGCTTTTTGACTCCTGGAGTGTTTAACAATTTGGGGTGGCCAGCCATCTGAGTTGTGACTATAGGATCTGCACATTGGTTAATGCATAGGTCTCTGATCCCTTGACTGTGCACAAAGGTGTATGAAACATTGAGGTGCAGGTAGCTTTGGTTCATTCTCATCAGACGGTGAAGTGCCCATGTGTATGGATTTGTGTTTGCAGTCACTCAAATGTCTCATTTGATTGACTTGGGATCATCTTAGTCCTCATGATGTGGGTAGCCAGGGGTGCACATGTGCACCTGTCAGCTACAGGGCTTGCATACCCAAAACTTCCATGATTGTGACACAGTGTAGACTGGTGTTGTGTGTATGCACTGCCCCTGTGACAGGAGACAGTTATGACTGACTTGCCATACAGGCCTGTGCCATGACATTCAACTCGCAAAGGGTGATCCAGCAGTAGTGTGATATGTCCTGCAAACACACCATTGTCGCATTGTCTATCAGGACTTGAGGACATCATTGTGTCTGGTGATGAAAGCAAAACCCGCATATCGACAGGGACTCTGCCCGTCACTTTTCCTGACACATGTACTGAGTCAGTGGCAGGAGATGGCATGTGTTTGAAGTGACACATTTCCACATGTTCTCTTGGATGTCCAACAACTGTGTATGTGGTGCATGTGTGCACATATGATTAGTCGCATACAACAGGCACCAGACAGATGGGTGCATGGACAGGTAGGATATGTGTGGCATGAATGACTGTCAGGCAGACAATGGGCTTCTTCAAATCAGTGTCAGCACTTATTGCAATGTCTAGCAAATGATGGCAGGGCTTGCTCTGTGATGTGCTGTACTTACTGTGGCGTGTGTGGTCAGTACAGGTGACTAATGTTGCTCTGTTTATCCTGATTCTTTGCAGATACATCCACGGCCACAGGAGGAGACAGCTCCATGGACCAGGAGCAGCAGCAGAGCCAGACTGGGTCCACTGCAGGGGAGACCGAGGGACCCAGTGGCACGGAGGGTGAGGGGAGCCCCACTGAGGAGACCTCAGCTACGACCACCTCGGCTGAGGACCACAGCACTTCCAGTGAGGACTCCCTTGTGGAGGCGGGTGTCAGCAGACCAGAGACAAAATCAAGCAAGTCTGCCCCCGCCACCACCACCACCATCTCCACCCTCCCATCTGCTCCCATCCCACATGTCCGTGGAGGCTCCCGTGTAGGGGAGCGTGTCTCCTTCATGCCAGGCACCGCACCCCCTGCCTCTGTCTCCCCTGCTGCCCTGAGTGTGGAGTCTGTGGACTTGCTTAAACAGATCCATGTAGGGCAGACATCAGTGCTGAGTGTCCTCCATGCACACACGGGTCTGTTGACACAACTGGTGTCATTCATGGAGGGCATGTCATCTGGCATGTCTGCCCTACATCGGACCAATCAGTCCATGGCCTCCTCACTGACGGCAGCAGTGTCCCTCCTGCAACAGTCCCTCACCCCTCCTACCTCTGCCTCATCCACAATCCCCAGCACCCTGCCTGTCCCAAGCACACACACACCGGCACAGGCACCCACCAGCACAGACACAAGCAGCACACAGACACACACGCCAAAATCCAGACGCACACGCACGCACAGTCAGGGGACTGATACCTCACTCACAGGGGATGGGGCCCAGGAACACACACACACATCCACGAGCACTGCGCAGTCCTCACATACCTCTCCCTCCAAAACCCCTTCCCTTGCCTCACCTGCAACCCCCCCCTCCCAGAAGCTCTTCCTCTGTGAACTTAGCCTCTTCCCAACAGATCCATCTGAGCCAACGCACAGGCGGAAGAGGCGACCACCACACACAGAGGGGAGTGCCCCTCACACCCGGACACCCTCCCCCAGGCACAGGCAGACTGAGGACCCCATTCAGAAGTCCCCCCAGACCAGGAAGGGCAAGACCCCACCACCACCACCACACAGCTCCACCACACAGTCTCTCTCCTCCATCCCCCAGGCCACCACTCCACAGGTTCCCCCACCACACCCTGCCCCAGGTTCCCCCCACACACCCATACCGCATCCCCAAAATGCTTAGGCCCTCCCCCCCTACCACTTGCTCTTCCACCCCCAAGCCAGACGCTCGGCCTGTTTGTGCCACTGGTGTGGAGACCGGGTCCCCCCCTCTGTCCTGCCCACCTCATCTGCCCCCCCTTCCACTCCCTTGGAGTTATGCACTGCAGTGGAATCCACAACCACCCCGTCTGACTTGGGCACTGCAGTGGGGACCCAGTCCACTCCATCTGTCCGGCCCACTGCAGTGGTGCCAGCACCCACACCATCTGACTTGTGCCCTACGGTGGTGCCGGTCCCCACTGAGTCAGACACCTCCACTGCAGTTGCCGGTGACACTCCTGCACCCACCACCCCTTCACTGCCTCCTTCTGGCATCCCCTGATCCTGTCCCTGCGGTGCCTGGCCTGCCCCTTGTATGCCCCTCCGAGGGGGATGTCCCCTGTCCGTACCAGTGCAGGCAAGCAATGGGTGACAAGTTGTCACATATCACCCTGTTTGGACTGTGTATGTGGACTGGCCATTGGCCTTAGTTTCTTTTGGACTTCAAATTTTTTTCAACATTTGCTGAATAAAGCCTCTTTTTGTTTACTAGTGGTTTTTCTTTTGATGTACATGATGTAGATGAGTATCATCATGCATTTGCTGTTGTAATAGTGTTCAGATCAGGTAAATGAAGTGTTGCTGTGATGGACTCCATGTGGTCCATGGGATATGTGTCCTAATCTAGTCTGGATCCATAGCATCCTTTGCTTCAGTCTGAGGGTGTAATGTTCTGCATTTGACACAGGGATGTACGTTTTGCATTTGTAAATTGACATCTGTGGCTTACACTGATGCACATCTGGTGGGCTTACCACTGTTCAATGTTTCTATTTCCCTGACTGTGTGCCCATCTCCACTGGACATGCAGTTTAGCACATCAATGTTGAAGGACTCATCTGTGTATACAGTGCAACTTGCTTAACACGTCTTTTGGGTATATGCAGATGACTGACGTGACACTCCCGTACCCAGGCTGATGTGAGCAGAGCCTTCAGTGTGTTGTGATTGTTGACTCACTGACCGAGTGTTTTGCTGACATGTTTGAGTGGTGCACAGACAAGGTTTGGCACAGCGGACCTTCCACAGGAGTGGAGTGCCCTCATGGCAGTGTGTAATCCTGTGACAGTGCCTGGGCCCGTGTTGTGTGTTGCGTAAGCATGTCTGTGTGTGTTCCCTTCCCTTTTCCTACACCGGCTGTGTCCCTACGGATGTTCCTGTTTGTGATGCTTGCTGAGTTGTCCTGTGTTCATCCAGCATCTTGTACCTAGTTTCTCCGGGATGTGGGTGCATGGCAAACTAATGTTCATCAGGTTGTCATCCCTAGTTGTCTTTGTTGTCAGGGCTGGGGATGTGGGCAAACGCAGATGAGACACAGTCAGGATTCCCCTTGGCACTTGTTGGTTTCACAAGTCATGTAATTTACAGTTTGTGGTAGCTTTCAGTGATTGTGACACGTTATGTGTGTGACTGCTGCCACTCCTCAGGGTCAGAGCTGCAATGTTGGAAGTTGTCTACGTGTGTTCTTTGTGGGTGACCTTGGCTTCTTTATTGGTGTGTGACTGTGGCCGGGATCCCATTGATTGGGGTGGAGTTCACATCATGCCCATGTATGGCGTACTGTGCAGTGTGTCAGACATTCACGAGTCTTGTTGACTGGCCAGGTGTGATGGGTTTCTGCACCTTAGTTCCCACAACCACCCCTGGGATTGTCATGGGTGCATGTGCAATGTCACCTGTCCATGTGAGCTTCACTGCTGCACATTGGTGGAGATCAAAGTATGTGGTGTTGAGTGTGTGCAAATGTGAGTTGTTGCACGGCTAGACCCCTACCTCCATATTGGCCTTGGCTGACAGGCCGTGCTGATTGATTTGTGCTTGTGTAGGTGTGATGGTAGTTTGTTGCTCAGGACACATGGCTGTGGTTCACAGTGTGAACAACATCTACCTTTGTCATCACAGTGGGATTATCATGCAGGCTAGTGTCACCACAATGTGGGGTCCCTGGGGGTAGTGCTGTGGTGTGTCTGTCTCTTGCTATATTAGTTGCTGTTCCTACAAGCTTGTGTGACATGTGTAATTTGGGCTCCCTCTCATCTAACAATGCCTGATTGCCCACATAGGGGAATCCGATCCATGAGTTACTTTTGTATGGCACTGTATACACATCTGTGTAATTGGAATTCAGGCCTCCTCATGTGTTGTGTGGTTGCCTGGGGACACTGGCACCCCCCCCCATCACCTGTTGTGTTTGATATGCAGTGTGAGGCTGCCTGTTTGTGTTTGTGCATCTGCACCACTGCATTGGCATATCTTTGGTGTGCCATTGCCTGTATGTTGTTTGGAGGATTTCCCATGCTGTCCCTGGGACTCCTATGTCATCAGTCAGCACAATAATCATGGTTTGTATGTCCCATTGCTGCCATGGTATGGTATTTGTTCACCTCACATCTACAGTCTCCCCAGGATATCTACATTTGTGTGTCCATTAGTGCAGATATGTGGGTCTGCATTATGATGGTCACTTCTGGCATTGTGTAATTGATAAATGGAGACGATGTCAGTCCCCATGGGTGATGTTTGTCTGCACATGGCCAAAGGTATGTTTTATTTGCACTGCACTGTTTGCCTCACCCAATCTATGTTGCTATGGGACACAACCACTACTTTGCCACTGATGTGTTTGTTGTTCTGTGACCAGGAATCATCCATGCTGTTTGGCAGTTGCAGTTTTTTCCATGACAACACTTACCTTTTGGTCACTGTGATGATGGGGGTTTAGTCCCCATTGCCACAATGTTCAAAATGTGCTTCAGCTATGGACCCCACACTTACCTTTTGGTCACTGTGATGATGGGGTTTGGACCCCTTTGCCACAATGTTCAAAATGTGCTTCAGCTATGGACCCCACACTTACCTTTTGGTCACTGTGATGATGGGGGTTTAGTCCCCATTGCCACAATGTTCAAAATGTGCTTCAGCTATGGACCCCACACTTACCTTTTGGTCACTGTGATGATGGGGGTTTGGACCCCATTGCCACAATGTTCAAAATGTGCTTCAGCTATGGACCCCACACTTACCTTTTGGTCACTGTGATGATGGGGGTTTAGACCCCATTCCCACAGTGGTCAGGGTCGGCCACACATTTTCGTGTGACACATGTGATAGGGGGTCACATTGTATGTTCAATGTCATGTTCAGTGTTGTAGGCATTTGACACAGACTACACACTCTTGTCATGATGTTGGGGGATGCATTTTGCTGACATTCCTTATGTTGGAGTATGCTGGTTGTGTCATGCATTACCCGTCCTATGAGTGGGGATGGTAGTTGTGACAGGCATCCAGCCCCCATGAGTAGGGGTGGTGGTTGTGGTAGGCATCCAGGCCCCCTGAGTAGGGGTGGTGGTAGTGGTAGGCATCCAGCCCCCCATGAGTAGGGGTGGTGGTAGTGGTAGGCATCAATTCCCCTATGAGTGGGGATGGTAGTAGTGACAGGCATCCAGCACCCCATGAGTAGAGGTGGTGGTAGTGACAGGCATTCATCCCCCCCTGAGTAGGGGTGGTGGTAGGCATCCAGGCCCCCATGAGTAGGGGTGGTGGTAGTGGTAGGCATCCAGCCCCCCATGAGTAGGGGTGGTGGTAGTGGTAGGCATCCAGCCCCCCCTGAGTAGGGGTGGTGGTGGTGGTGGTAGGCATCCAGGCCCCCTTGAATAGGGGTGGTGGTAGTGGTAGGCATCCAGGCCCCCATGAGTAGGGGTGGTGGTGGTAGTAGGCATCCAGGCCCCCATGAGTAGGGGTGGTGGTAGTGGTAGGCATCCAGCCACCCATGAGTAGGGGTGGTGGTAGTGGTAGGCATCCAGCCCCCCCTGAGTAGGGGGTGGTGGTAGTGGTGGGCATCCAGCCCCCCATGAGTAGGGCTGGTGGTAGTGGTAAGCATCCAGCCCCCATGAGTAGGGGTGGTGGTAGTGACAGGCATCCAGCCCCCCTGAGTAGGGGTGGTGGTGGTGGTAGGCATCCAGGCCCCCATGAGTAGGGGTGGTGGTAGTGGTAGGCATCAATTCCCCTATGAGTGGGGATGGTAGTAGTGACAGGCATCCAGCCCCCATGAGTAGGGGTGGTGGTAGTGGTAGGCATCCAGCCCCCATGAGTAGGGGTGGTGGTAGTGGTAGACATCCAGCCCCCCTGAGTAGGGGTGGTGGTGGTGGTAGGCATCCAGCCCCCTGAGTAGGGGTGGTGGTGGTGGTAGGCATCCAGGCCCCCATGAGTAGGGGTGGTGGTGGTAGGCATCCAGCCCCCATGAGTAGGGGTGGTGGTAGTGACAGGCATTCAGCCCCCCTGAGTAGGGGTGGTGGTGGTGGTAGGCATCCAGGCCCCCATGAGTAGGGGTGGTGGCTGTGGTAGGCATCAATTCCCCTATGAGTGGGGATGGTAGTAGTGACAGGCATCCAGCCCCCCATGAGTAGGGGTGGTGGTAGTGACAGGCATCCAGCCCCCCATGAGTAGGGGTGGTGGTGGTGGTAGGCATCCAGCCCCCCATGAGTAGGGGTGGTGGTAGTGGTAGGCATCCAGGCCCCCATGAGTAGGGGTGGTGGTAGTGGTGGGCATCCAGCCCCCCATGAGTAGGGGTGATGGTAGTGGTAGGCATCCAGCCCCCCCTGAGTAGGGGTGGAGGTGGAGGTAGGCATCCAGGCCCACATGAGTAGGGGTGGTGGTAGTGGTAGGCATCCATGCCCCCATGAGTAGGGGTGGTGGTAGTGGTGGGCATCCAGCCCCCCATGAGTAGGGGTGGAGGTAGTGGTAGGCATCCAGGCCCCTATGGGTGTGTATGGCATTGGTGATAGCCATCCCGCCCCTATGGTTCTGATGTTGCTAGTGTACGTCATTTCTGCATCCCTATGTGTGTGTGACATATGTCGGGTACGTGTCGTTTGTTTGTGTAGTGGGTGTTTGACTTACCGTCTGCGCCGTACGCGTCCGTACCGGTTCCGGTAATAGATGTAGAGTATTGGTAGGACCTGCGCGATGGGATTCATGGTTGGTTCGTCTCGTTTGAGTTTCTCGTGGCTTCGACTCGTACTCGTAGCTGGCTTGTTCATCTCGTAGCCGTGGATCGTCTTGTCGCGCGAATCGGAGCTTATGTGCGGCTCTCCCGGATGCTCTGACGTGCCGGACGTAGCGACCAGTTCGGCGCGTATGGATTGCGCATCGTCCTTGTACGGCCGGAAGGTGCTGTGTATTTACTTCCGTGCGACTCGAATCGGCGTTTCCGGATCCAGCTCGGTCGGGGAACTGGGGATGGAGTGGGTACGTACGGCTCGTTCGGAATTTTAGCAGTAATGCGCAGCGTACTTGCTCGCTCGGACGACTGTTCGAATCGGTCGGGAAAAACGCGTTGAGCTCGTATTTTTTCCGGACGAATAGTATTCGGTGCACTTCCGGCCGAGATCGGAATCGACCCCTTACTGTTTCCACTTCATTATATCCCATGTTGGGGAAGGTATTGGACACTAAAGCAATAACATTTATTATTCCCCTTCCAATCTAACCTATGTTGGGGAAAGTGTTGGACATTAAAATGGATATATTTCTGGAATTTAAATTTTATAAATGCCCGATGCAAATTAAACATATTGCACTAATAAAATGCAAATTTTAAAAATACAATACAAAATAATACTTTTATCTATAAAGAAAATGTTAAAACAGAATAACAAATATTTTCACACCAACAAAATCTGAAAAATATATATTTAACATTTTTTGATTTTTATTACATTTAAAAAATGTTTTAATTAAATATATTTTAAAAATTCTCTGCACTCTTTTTCCCAATATATTCAATACCCTGCTACCAAATAAATAATGAAAAACCTGAATATTATCATAAGTATCCTCTACCACAGTGTTTCCCCCCTCGATGTACTCGAGAACTGGAACTGGTAGAGAGGCAGGGCATGGTATTCATACTAAGACCATGGCCAAGAAGGCCACCTTCACTTAAAGTCTTGCTCAAAATCCTGGAAGACTTTGCAATGGCAAACTCCCACTGATGCTTGCAAAGTGATCTAAAGTGTAGAGTGTGCTTCCCCTATTGCAGACCCTATTAGGATCGTCACATTGGGAGGGAAGGTGCCATCAACAAGGCCAGAGGGGCCACAGGAATGGCAATATTCTCAACAAAAACCTAAACATTGTCAACAAAGAGCTGGCCCAGGTACGCAAGAGGCTTATCAGAAAGGAGAAAGATTGGCCACCTGGAGCCCATACTGAGAAACTGTCATGCAATGCACAGTCGGGGAAACTGTTTGTGGATAATGGATACTGTTCACCCAGACAGCACACTCCCAGCCCTCCTTGGATAGCCTTCCGACGTGCGTTGATACATATTCTACCATTACAGGATCTCTTTTAAGACCAGTATTGATATATAATCTATTATTTCGGGATTTCCTTCCAGAACATCGTTGATTCATATTCTACCATTCTGGGGCAAGATTAACCAGCTTACTATGACAAGAGAGGCTTTTGAGATTAGGCATCAGTGAGATCGATTCTCCTTGTACCCTAACACAGCATTTCCTAAACTGTGGGTCGGGACCCACTGAAGGTTCACAAGCTGATCTTTTTATACGTAGTTAGATAAATAACACTCAACTATCAATTCTGATCCCTGTACAAACTGGGGTTTACCCAGCAGTCGAAAAATGTCGACCAACTCTTAATCAGGGACAAAGATAACACATGTTCCTCCATAGCACTGTACCCATTACACAACACACCTCCCAGTCTTACAAAACACTCAGGAACTAATAAGAAGTAAGCACTTGCATACCACACCAATCATGACTCTGACAGGCTCATGTAGAGCCAATGGGCAGCCCACTAGTGCAGCAGGGCTGCAGTGGCTATAGTACCAGCTGCCATGGCGGAAGACTACCTGTTTTACAGTGAGAGCAACAGGAAAACCTAGTAAGGGCCGTCAGCCCAAAATTGAGCCGGTGAGCAACACTATGACCAAGCGTCTCCTTGGTGATTGGGCAGCTAGATTAAGGGTTTCCTCTGACACAACCAGCTGAGACTTCACCAATGGAAACCAAGCATTTCCCTCTACTCACAATGAGCCCGGGGAACCATGAGTGTGCTGGGGAGACAAACTACGAATTTCTGGCGATTGACCCGCTTCTCCAAGTGCTAAAAGACACTCTTACTCTCAAAACACGATACACCTCACTACAGACCTCCAAGTGTGTTATAAAAATGTATCACCAAATACGTTAAGCAACTGGGAATCTCGCAGCACATTCAGGAGAAGAATATCTTGTAGCTCGTTGAACAACAGTGTATCTAAAACCCGATGGAACACCAGGATTTCTTGCAATTAATTGAACAACATGTACATGTAATTTAAAGCACATGAGCATATCTGCAGTTCATCACACTGCAAAACCTAAAATGATACACCTGAATACCATAATGTTAAGTACTGCATTGCACATCGCTAATTGATCACACAGTAATTAAGCACACATGAAAAGTTTAACCACACAATAATGTGAAGAATTCATCACAACCTCACTTGAAAACATCCAAAAAACCTATTGAAAAATGAAATAACCCCGACAGACAGAAGCAATTGAAAGCTTCCACTTATCATTTAAAAAAAGACCTAAAATGAAAAATACAAGAGAACTACCTCCATCTTAGGAGTGCAGTCCCACCCTTGAAACCTACACTTGTTGTAAATGTTAAAGGTTACAAGGTAGTTCCACAGGTGCAAGTGCATTCATGAATATGCACAGAACGTGTTTGACACAGAAACAGCAGTTTTTCAACCCACTAACATTTACAGAAGTGTTAGGGGAAGAATATCTGCAGGGGTAGATGTTTTCACTTTTTCATGTTCTTCCTTTTGACTTTTACACTCTGTATGTTATGAATCATGATTTTTTAGTGTGACTTGGGATTAGTGTATCCATACACGTAGAGCTGTACTAAGCAAATGGCATCAGCATAACCAGTGGGTGCCTGTAGCGTCACGCTAGAATGCTCAACGAAGCTTACTATGTCTGATTGAAAATGGTATCTAGAAAACCAGCGGGTCGTGTAGGACACTTCAGTCATGGCAGGGTACCAGTGAGGGGACCCCAGACAAGAACGATCTCAGGCTAGTGCTTGTTTGAAGATCCACTCAGAGCCCCCTCCAAACTCCTCATTGAGGGAACAAAAGTGGGCCACTGTCTTGACCCAAACAGATGGGGTCACACTATCCTTTTGGCAAAAAGACTGAAGGGGAGAAACACTATGTGAATATTGAATCACAGAAGTATTGCTAGTACCACTAGCAAAATAGTGCCACCATATTGAAAGAAATATTAGACAGGTAGGACTGTGAAACTATGTCAATTGAATGAGTGTTATGTGTGAATACACAAGGTTAAAGTCCACAGAGTCCTGGGTATATATGCTTTGTGGGTTTTCTTTTTCCCAAATTCTGCTATCTCTACATCACTACTATATATAAAGATTTTTTGACTGTTGAAAGATACAGTTACTGTCATCTCCTCAAGCACTCCGTTTCTTTCATCTCCTCAATGACAATTAAGGTCATCATTACGATGCCAGTTGGATGAGCGTCTGACCTGCATTGTGTCGAAAATGGGATCGCCCGACAAGGAGTCGACAGTCGTGCTTCCCTAATTAGGATGCGACCGCTTTCACGGAGGTCAGAAAGTGCACCATGAGGTGTCTGCCATACTATTCATGGATGTTTGGGGGGCACCGCAGGTGCACCCCCAGGCCTCATAGTGGAGGCTGCGGGGGAATGGGGACCCTGCTAGGGGCCCCAAAGTCTGTTTCTGACAGCCTTTCTTTGGCGGTCGGAACGCAATAGAAAGGCTGTCGGAAACGTGCATTGAAATCCCCACGGCGGTGCCTGAGCAGGCATAGCATCCATTTTGGGGATTACGATCCGCCCTCTGCCCTAACGGGCTCCTTGAGCCTGTCGGAGGTGGAACAGATTCCCCCCGCAGGCATCAGTCGGACTGCCTGTATCCTAATACTGCGGTCAGACTGTTGCCTCAGATGTCGGGTAGACTGCCACCGATGAGCTGTCGGATAGCCTTCCGCCTGACATCATAATGGGGCCCATCGTTCTTCTTTGTTCTTATTATTTTTGATATGCATTATTAATATTACACGAATCATAGCTTAACACAAGCCACCTCAGGGTTTTTTTCTCTTTGGTGCCCTTTTAAAAATCGAGTAGACCTTAATTTGGAGATTTAAATGCAAATCTGTGCTGCAGACTCCAGTAGGAAATAGGCTCTTCCTATTGGAGCAGGACCAAGGCTGAATGGCATAGGATTAGTCCCTGTTTTAACAAACTCAGTCGGTGAAATAATGATGGACCACAATGTGCCCCAGAGTAATTAATAGTGGGTGAGATGGCATTCCACCTGTCATTGTTTTGATTTTCTCAGAGAGTCGTCTAATATGTCATGGGTATGCCAATTTAAGGAGGAGACATTCTGCCAGGAGGAAGATCTTTGTTCCTAGGCAATTGAGCCAAAATCCAAGGAAATGTATTCAGATACTACTAACTCATTGTCCATCTATCTGGAGCAAAATCTAGAGTTCATCTTGTCTAATAAAATAACCATTATGGCAAATGAACACCTAACAATGGAAGGAAGTCTCCATATAACTCTCTTCTGTGAGATCTTATTCTTTCATGGTCAGTTTGCTCCACATTCACTCAAGTCCAACTCCACGATGCAGCGAGCGCAAGGTAAATAATTTTATTTATTTATTTATTTTATTTTCACTATCCGGTCGTATGTCCCTTCACCCCCCTACCCCCTCATCTCCCACCATGCTTACCTGAACGGGCCGCCACGGACATTTAGTGAGCAGGAACTGGTGATTCTGGAGGAGAAGTGTGTTGCTCACAATGATGAGAGTTTGGAAAATCATCTTTTACTGTTCTTGAGGCTACCAAAAAATATCTCGAAAAAATGTCAAAAGTGTATCAGTCCAAACACTGTAATATCCCACAGCATTGATAAAATTCGAAAAAAATTATGTGATTTGCGTCATGTACCAAGAAGAAGATGGCCCTGTGTCAAAAAGAGCCAAGTGGTACAGGAGGTGGACCATCAACTGAGCCACCACCAAGTAAGCTGGAAGAAGCCATTGAAAGTGCCTTACAGCCATAGTTCGTATTAGGAGTGTCATCCACAGATACCTCTTTACATACACAGCCAGGTATGTTTAAAATATTAATTTATTATGTACATTAGGAAGGATATATAAAATAATGCTATTAAATAATTATAGGTTAATTCACAGCAAAAAAGTTTAGAAAAAAATGAAGCCAGAAGTGATATTATTGTAACCCTTGCAATGCATTATGGAAAATGTAGTTGATAGTGCTATTTTTAAAAGTTTTATAACAGTATTACCTCACTTAAAAAGGTTTTAATATATGTTTAAATTGCGGATGTTGAGATTGAAGAAACGGAAGAAGATGAGGTTGCAGAAGGGAATACTACAGGCCAGAGTAGGAGAGTTACCAATACATCCACTACTGATCCAGCAAAAAAAGGCATTGAGTCTTGTTTCACAACACAGAGACTAGCACCAAAGAGCACCATCGCCTATACAAAGTACTACAATCAAGAAAAGAATGTTTCAAATGCAATGCTTAGGAGGCAGATGTAGGCCAACATTTGGTAACTCTGCAGGTGTAGGTGTGTCAACAACACAAGAATGGAGGGTTCAATGTTGTCAGTACAAAACAACAAGCTGCATCTATGCAGACAATAGCCAAAAATATCGAAATGTATGGAACTATATGGAGCAAGGATTGCAAACATTATTTCAAGACGTGGAGTCAGTTAGAGAATCCGTTTACATGATGAGTCACAATGAAAAACATTGATATAAACATACATTGGCCTGCATAGACAGACATATTCATTCTGCGGACAAATTAGCCAATGCAATCACTATTATATCACTTCATACAGTCACTCTACAAATTCAAATGTCTCAGTGCAACCAAAATGTGACTAGACTAAAGGATTAGCCTAAGTTGCAAATGCTTTAGAAGTGTTGCAAATACTCAGTAGCGGCTCGTGGAGGGAGTGCCGCGGGCGGGAGGAGCAGGGTGGGGGGTAGTAAACTACGGCATACGGCCGAACAGAGGTAAGTAAACAAATAAATAAATAAAACGAATTTCATTGCGCGCGCTGCATTGCCAAATGCGATGCAGCGCGTGCCACGAAATTCGTTTTATTTATTTATTTGTTTACTTACATCTGTTCGGCCATATGCCGTAGTTTACTACCCCCCACCCTGCTCCTCCACTGCCCCGCGGCACTCCCTCCACGAGCCACTACTGCAAATACTACAGACATATAGTGCAGATTCCAGCCACGTATCTTTAGAATGAAGAAGCATCTACAGCTAGTCGTTTGTCGGTACCTGTGAAGCCTGCTGTACGTAGTAGAAGAAGCCGAAGTAGGGAGGAAGTGATTGGAGTTACAAGTACAACTACTGAGAGACAACTTCAAATGAGAGACTATAAAAATATTAGAATAATGCTTATTGCTCCATTGATTTACAATATAGCTTGCTGTCATGTTTAACACTTGAAAGTTGATATATTTATATACATTATTTTTTCATATTTTTTTGTATTTCATATATATTTCACGTGAAGAAATACATTTTTGTAGCATTCAAAATGTTTTTGTATTTGATATTAATATTTACATTTTAAGTAATACCTTAACCCCTTTGGTGCTTGCGTCGGCCAATGGCCGACGCAAGCACTACCTCCCTGGTGCGGCGCACGTCCATTGGCCGTCACCAGGGAGGGCCACCTTAAACCTCCGGTGCATCGCACCGGAGATTGTTTTTTAAAATTCCCCTGGGAGACGTGGAAGGCTTTCCGCGTCTCCCCCGCCCCTCCCGCCCATCTGTGACGCTCAGCGCGCCGCGAGGCGCTCTGACGTCACTGATTTCCCCACCGGAGCCGAGGACAGCAGCAGGTAAGGCCGCGCTCGACTCCGATGGGGAAATCCGGCCGAAAACGGCCTCCCCAGCTTTTAGGAGGCCTCGCTTGAAAGGGGAGAGTCTCCCTTTCAAACGAGGCCTTCCTGAAAGGGTTTCCTGGCCGTGATCGCGGCAGCGCTGCGATCCACGGCCAGGAAATCCCACTAGACACCAGGGATGTCTTTGGGGGGGGGTCGGCCCTCGTGGTAATGGGTCGGCCCCCCCCGGGGGCATATTTTTTTTAATTTTTAAAAGTTGGCTTTGTTTGGGGTGCGCGATTGCACCCCAAAAATGAAAAAAAAATGGCGGCGATATTGGCAGGGGGTCGGTCCTCCTGCTCAGTGGCCGACCCCCTGTGGGGGCATATTTTTTATTTAGACATGTTGGCTTTCCTTGGGGGGCACGATCGCCCCCCAAAAATGCAAAAAATATTTTTTTTAAAGTACGTTGGTGGCAATATTGGCAGGGGGTCGGTCCTCCTGCTCAGTGGCCGACCCCCTGTGGGGGCAATTTTTTTATATAGCTATGTGCTTTCCGTGGGGGCCACAATCGGCCCCCAGGGAAGCCATAGCTATAAAAAAAATTAGAGAAAGAGAGAGATCTTTCTATATATATATATATTTATATATATACATATATATATATATATATATATATATATATATATATATCCTCCAAAATCACTCTCCGAACCTCCACACCGGCGAACAGAGAGAAACAGACCCAGGTAGTGTTGGCAGGTAAGAATTTTATTCTCCTCTCACCCTGTGACGCGTTTCGAGCACACTGTGCCCTTGATCACACATAAACATCACTGTCCGCCATTTTGTTTTTAAATGCTGAGTTACCAACCCCTGTGTCACGTGGTTAGTGAAAATAGAAGAAACACATGTCCATATGCACATTACAAATTTTACAAAGCTACTAATTCTTTACCCCACAGGAACAGGCATAGAGCAAAAATGCATAAAATGACATAGTTCTTTGTTTATATATATTGCCAACGATACGATATGCCTTGCAATGCGTAAAAATTTGTGTGTCATGATCCGCCTTCCACATTGTATTAATTAGCACCGCCCGACATAGACTAAAATCAATGCAGAATATGCAATATAATTTCATGTCTGTATATCAAAATTTGTATGAAATAATTCTAAAAATACTTATATATAAAAAGTACTAAAATACACATAAGACAGGAAAAACACTCATTATATCTATGTCTTATATTGCCTGAAACCATCCTAAAGTAGTGGTATCGATTTAGTGGTGATTGGATTAGCAACAATATAGTTTTTTTGCGCCATCCTGGCTTCTAAATAACCCTATCTTAGAGTTATTGTTGTTATATTATTTCAGCATGAATGCTTATATTGTAAACTTTTTAAAGTGCTTATGTGCCTAGCAGCTAATGACATTATGTAAACATGTTTTGTGATATAGTAAAGTGCTAAGTGTTTCTAAAATACCAATCTAAAAAGTGTATAAATACCATATAAAAACCACCCCTAAAAGAATTTTTTGATGAACCTTAAAAACCCTATAAAAAATGTAAAAATGTAATCTTGTGACACCAAGCGTTAAAAAAGTGATAGCAGCTTTGAAAACACATATATATATACTAATAATACATTAGGGCCCTAAAATGATCCTTAAAGAAATCTAAAATACGATTTCTAAACATCTAAATCACCAGAGTATTCCTAGGAAAAAAAAAAAAAAAAAAAGGACATAAAACATAGACTACTGCAAATGTTAAAGACTAGACAAGGAAATGCACTAATACATCTGGGCACTCAGGTTAATCATAATTCGTCTAACTTAACTGGTGCATTCTTCAAGGTGGTATATATATATATAGAGAGAGAGAGTCTCTTTCTCTCTGTAGATGATATATGTATATATATTTATCTATATACATATGTATGTGTATATAGATACATATATATACATAAGTCTAAAGAGTGAATGATATATATATGTATCTATATACATATATATGTATAGATATATGTATATAGATACATATATATAAATATATGTAGAGATAAAATCTATGTATATATATATATGTGTCTGTGTCCGTGTGTGTGTGTGTATATATATATATATATATATATGTATATATATATATATATATTCACTAAGAAAAACCATAGGTTTCAGACACGTTATAGTTAGAAATTAGCATTTAAAAAACCGTTGAAATTCACTGAAAAAACCATAGGTTTTAGGGACAGTTATAGTTAGTTGGACATTGCACTCGTACAAAACCCGTGAAATTCCCCCGTTATAGTTAGTTCAGGTAACTATAACTCGCGCCTCGCAATGCACTGCTGATGACGTCACATATTACATCACTCATGACATGGTCAGTGACATCACTGATGACATCACTGATGACATCTCAAATGACATCACTGATGACATCACTGATGACATCATGCAGGGACTGTGTGTTTCTATAAAGTTTAAATATGTTTAATATATATGCCAAGGTGTATTGAATAATGAGTGGGTGTATAAGTGTCTGGATGGATGATTTAGTAGGTGCGTGACTGACTATTAGTGAGTGATTAAACGTATCTTACTAAATGCATGGGTTAGTTACTAAACTGTGTGAATGTCTTTATCCGTCTGTCTGTTGGTGTGTTAGTGGCTGCATGGGTTTGTAAATAGCTACATGAGTGTCTATATGAGTTATTGATTGGTTGTCTGAGTATCTGTATGGGTGCCTGAGTGTTTGTGTGGATGGGGTGTGTGTGACTGCACATAGATGTATCAGTGGGTGATTCACTGGGTACATGGTTTCAAGAGTGCATCTGTGATGGACTGTATGGGTGGGTGAGTGTGTGTATGGGTGTGTTAGTGAGTGAATGTATATCTCAGTGGTACATGTGTGAGTAACTACATATGTGAAAGGCAGTATATATGTGTGTTGGAGTATATAAATGGGTATAAGTGAGAGTGTGTGATTGTGAGAGTGGCTGTATGGATGAGTGTGTACTTGTATTAGTGATTGTATAAGAGCGTAAGAATGTGCTAGTATTTGTATGAGTAAGTGAGCTGGTGTGTGTATAACTGTATAGGTGAGTAAATGGCAGTGTGATTAATTATTTCCATGACTGACTAGGTGTGTGAGTACCTCTATGGATGAGTGGCGGTGTGTGAGTGTCTATGTAGGTGTATTAGTGCATATGATAGTCCTGTACTGAGTGACCGTAAGTATGTGTGTCTGTACAGGTGAGTGAGTGGATGTGTGTGTAGACCTAAGAATCAGTGAGTGGGTATGTAGTTATTGGTGTTGGAGTGTCTATGGTTTTGAGAATGGCAGTCTGTAATTTAGAGTGGGTGTATCAAAGGTTATATTAGGGTGTGAGAGGATGCATGAAATTATCACATGGATGATGTCATCAGTGATGTCATTTGAGATGTCATCAGTGATGTCATCAGTGATGTCACTGACCATGTCATGAGTGATGTAATATGTTACGTCATCAGCAGTGCATTGCGGGGCGCGAGTTATAGTTACCTGAACTAACTATAACGGGGGAATTTCACGGGTTTTGTACGAGTGCAATGTCCAACTAACTATAACTGTCCCTAAAACCTATGGTTTTTTCAGTGAATTTCAAAGGTTTTTTAAATGCTAATTTCTAACTATAACGTGTCTGAAACCTATGGTTTTTTCAGTGAATTTCAAAGGTTTTTTAAATGCTAATTTCTAACTATAACATACCTGAAACCTATGGTTTTTTCAGTGAATTTCAAAGGTTTTGTAAATGACAATTTTTAAATGTATTAATTGTTATATTTATTTTTTTGATACTGATTTACTACATTTTTTTAAACTATTTATTTTTAGATATTTTATTTATTAAATTACATTGTAATTACATTATACATTACATTACAAAATATACTTTCTCAGAATGAATTACTTTAGTTTAAATAGTTTGCAAATAGGCAATAGAGTTTTAAGTACAGTAGTTACAGTTGTTGCAATGGGCAACACAATTTCAAACACAATGCAACATTGAGCTCAATGTGATTTTCTAGTTAAATGCAATTAGTTACTTTATGGATTACTTTTTCTAACCACAGGACTGGATCCTAGATTCAGTCCTGGGACATCTCCTGTAAACAGTTGAGTAAAAGCGTTTTGGTTACAGTAGTGATTTTTAAGGAATATTATTGTATTTTTAAAAGTTGACACTTAGAAACTTTTTCACATAGAATCACCAATGTTATCCTATGGGAGGAAATTCACTTAGCAGGTAAGTAGTGTTATCGTTACTTTTTCTTACTCAGTGTTGGATCCTGGATCCAGCACTGGTGCATCTCCTGTAAACAGTTGAAAGAATGCGTTTAAGTCATACAGGTGATTTTTAAGGAATATTTGTAATTTGTGAAAATCGACACTTTGAAACTTTTCTGCTGAAAACCAGACAAAAGATTCCTATGGAAGGAAATATAAGTTACTGGTAAGTACGATTAGAATTACTTTTCAGGGTCAGTGCTGGGCTAAAAGATGCAGCACTGGGTTCTCTCCTGATAACAGGTGAGTAAATCGGAATTAAGTAGTTCGGTTGATTTTAGAGGAATATTATAAAGTTCCAAAACTCCACACTTAGAAGAATTTCCAAGTGAAACCAGTCAATGTTAGCCTATGGAAGGAAATTCAAGTTACTGGTAAGTACGGTTAAAATTACTTTTCAGGATCAGTACTGGGCTGAAAGATGCAGCACTGAAGTCTCTCCTGATAACAGGTGAGTAAATCGGAATTCTTAGTTCTGTTGATTTTAGAGGAATATTATAAAGTTCCAAAACTCCACACTTAGAAGAATTTCCAAGTGAAACCAGTCAATGTTAGCCTATGGAAGGAAATTCAAGTTGCTGGTAAGTACGGTTAAAATTACTTTTCAGGCTCAGTACTGGGCTGAAAGATGCAGCACTGAGGTCTCTCCTGATAACAGGTGAGTAAATCGGAATTCGTATTTCGGCCGATTTTAGAGGAATATTTGTATGTTTCAAAAATCGACACTTAGAAACTTTTTCAGCAAAAAGCAGGCAATGATATCCTATGGAAGGAAATTCAAGTTACTGGTAAGTACGGTTAAAATTACTTTTCAGGATCAGTACTGGGCTGAAAGATGCAGCACTGAGGTCTCTCCTGATAACAGGTGAGTAAATCGGAATTCGTATTTCGGCCGATTTTAGAGGAATATTTGTATGTTTCAAAAATCGACACTTAGAAACTTTTTCAGCAAAAAGCAGGCAATGATATCCTATGGAAGGAAATTCAAGTTACTGGTAAGTACGGTTAAAATTACTTTTCAGGATCAGTACTGGGCTGAAAGATGCAGCACTGAGGTCTCTCCTGATAACAGGTGAGTAAATCGGAATTCGTATTTCGGCTGATTTTAGAGGAATATTTGCACAATGGTGAAGGGAGGGGCGGGGCCTGAGGTGACATCTGTGCAAACGCGCCCCATGGCGCGTTTTGAGTTGGGGGATTAAGTCCCCTTGAATCCTGAGGGTCCCTGGAGTCCAACTAGCCCACCATGTACCTCCAAAGCGCCACAGAGCTGCGTTGCAGAGAGGTGTATAAAGGGGCGTGGCCTCTGTACACCTCTCTGCAACGCAGCCCCCTGGTGCATACTGGAGGTTCCTGGTGGGCTAGTTGGCCCCCAGGGACCCCCAGTATTGAAGGGGAATTACTTCACCATCTGCAAACGCGCCAGGGGCGCATTTGCAGAGTGGTGAAGGAAGGGGCGGGCCTGCGGCCCGATCGTTTTTTTTTCGTTTTTTTTTCCCTGAAGAGGGGCTGTGTGGCCCCCTTCCTTTTTCCTATTTTTGGGCCCTGGGGACCCCATCCCCCAGGGCCTTACCCCATTTTTTTTTTTTTTTATTAAACGGGAAGGGGGCCGCGTGGCCCCCTCCCGTGGCCGAATACTGCCCCGGGGACCCCATCCCCGGGGCATGGCCACACTTTTAAATTAATTTTTAAGGAGGGGGGCTGCGTGGCCCCCTCCTCAGGCCTCCTTTTGCCCCGGGACCCCATCCCCCGGGGCAGGCCTTTTTTTTTTTTAAATTATTTCTGGGGAGGGGGCCGCGTGGCCCCCTCCCGAGCCATACTTGCCCCGGGGACCCCATCCCCCGGGGCCTGGCCTCTGGTTGGGGACTGTGGGGGTCCCCAAACCCCCACAGTCCCGCCGGCTCCCGTGTCCTACGGAAGCCGGCATTGCTTTCCACATGGGGAGCAGCTAACATGCTGCTCCCCATGTGGAAAAGCAATTGTCTTTGGATATTGAGGCGAGAGCAGGTTTCCCTGCCTCTCTTCCAATATCCAAAGCAGTTTGCAATGACAGGACGGGAGCCGCGAGGCTCCGTCCTGTCATTGCAAACAGCAGTGTCCCGGGGTAGGCACCCGGGACACTGCAGGAGCCGGCCCTGGGGGTGGCGGTCCCCAGGGCCATCACAGGCTCCAGGAGGGGGCCGCGCGGCCCCCTCCCCACATCAGCAAAGCCCCGGGGAGATGGTGGTCCCCGGGCTTCGGAGGTCCAAAACGGACCCCCATCTTAATTTGTTAGTGCCCCGGGGAGGTGGCGGTCCCCGGGCGTGTGGGGGCTCGAGCCCCCCACACAGGAAATTTAAAAAAGAAAAAAAAGAAGCCCCGGGAGGTGGTGGTCCCCGGGGCTGCGGGAGAGGCCGAGTGCCCTCCCGCACCATTTTAAAATGAAAGCCCCGGTGGTGGTCCCCGGGCTTGGGGGCCCTTGAGGCCCCCCAGCATTATATAAATAAACCCCGCATGCCCCCGGGACTTGGGCCACCCGGGGGCAAATACAATCGAGGCGCGGAGACCGCGCTTCGATTTTCCCGGCAGGATCCGCGCACCCTGAGCGCATCCTGCCGATTTTTTTTTTTTTTTTAAATGCTTTTTTCTGCCCAGGGGGTCCTTGTGGGACCCCCTGAGCAGACCTAGGGGGTCAGGGTGTTTCTACCCTGCCCCCTTTGTGCGTTTGCACACTTGCAATTTTTTTTTTTTCTCGGCGGGATTTGCGCACCCTAAGCGCATCCCGCCGATTTTTAAAAAAAAAAAATGCTTTTTTCTGCTCAGGGGGTCCTTGTGGGACCCCCTGATCAGACCTAGGGGGTCAGGGTGTTTCTACCCTGCCCCCTTTTTGCGCTTTGCGCACTTGTTTCTGTCCCTCGGTTCTACCGAGGGACGAAATGGCTGCCAACACTTCCTGAATCGGAATGTTGACAGCCAGCTGACAGCCAATTAGCATGCAGCTCGTGATCGGGACGGTGCGCGCAGGGTGCGCTCAGGGTGCGCGGATCCTCCGTGCCCATAGATATATATGTACTTTTACTTTTGATTTTCTCAGCAACTACTGAACGGATTTACACCATTTAACAAAAGGGTTCTTTCTGAACCAAGAACTACCTCTTTGCCAAATTTGGTGTAATTCCGTTCAGCAGTTCGGGCTGTAGCCGTGTCTAAAGTTTCCTATGGAAAAATGAATGGGGAAAACGCGTTTTGGGACCCCCCTTTTTTCTCAGCCCCCGCTTGACGAATCCACCCGAGACTTTCAGGGTAGGAGCGGACCGGAGCGCCCCACAAAGTTTGAAAATTTCGCAAAGATACGTCAACCGGCAAAATAGAATGTCGCGGATTTCCTATGGAAAATAGGTCCTAACTATAACTATCTACTGGCGACCGCCAGTAGATAATATATATATATATATATATATATATATATGAACCTTGATGCACAGTGAACGGCGCACTTGCGGACGGGTGCTTCACAAACGCGGGGGTGCGCCCGCGATATTTATCCAGGCTCTGTTTCCTTGTTTCCCAAAAGAAAAACAGCACTCGCGGGAGGCAGTTGCTAGAGTTTATTGGCCCCTGCGAGTGCTGTTTCTCGTTTTGGGAAACAAGGAAACGGAGCTGGATATATATATATATAGCGGCGATATATCTATATATATATATATATATATATATATATATATATATATATATATATTCAGAAACACAAAGGATGCCGCACTCCAGAGATTGGTTTCAGAGTTGCTTTATTTTCACCACGACTGGTGGTAGTGGTGGTGAAAATAAAGCAACTCTGAAACCGGTCTTGGAGTGCGGCATCCTTTGTGTTTCTGAATTTAAATATCGGGTAAGGATTCTACCCGTTGCTGCCTGCACCAGGTATTGAGCGCTCTGACATTGGGAATTAATTGTTATATATATATATAAATATTTATTTACAGAGATATTTCTCAGTGCTGAAATTATGAGACTGTGAAAGAACTATAATGAGTCTCTTTGAAGTTACCTGAAAGGCAGTAAAATGTGGTACTGCTGCAGAGTACAAAAAAAAATTTCTGCTAGATAGAGATATCTGACTTTTGTGTAGTGGCAGTTTTGACGCCATAAAGGGTATGCTGAAACGAATAGATCGGTATTATGTAGACAGCTAAGTGGATTAGTAAAGCCACAAAGTAGAAACACTTTGTAACAGACTAAATGTATGTGAGAGAGGGGCTATGGAGAGATGAGGGGCACGTTTGCAAGGATGGTAGTGGGCGCATCAAAGCAGGTCATAGTGTGCAATTGTAAAGCACACATTCACCCGTAGGCATCTTGGCGCCAAAATGATGGTCGCACTGGCTCCCACCAGCGCTAAAAGGCTGCGATGATGGGTATGTGGCAAGGTAAAGTAATACTGTGTCTTTTTCTCTCTTTCTTAGTCTTTTTGGAGAGCGTACAGAGTTCGCAAAGGTAAGGTGACTTCGTCATTATTGACTTAAACACTTCACTCACGCACACACCCACCTACACTTTAAAACCAACAACCTATCTGCCTTCTACGTAGGATTGTGTTTTAAAAGGATAGTTTAGGCACTAGCAGAGATGGCATATCGTTGGATGAATGCTGCCCAGGCCCTAAATCTGGTTCTGGAGTCCAGCTCTGAGGCAGGATCAGAGACTGAGACAGCAGATACTGAGACAGCATCTGAGGGAGAGGACAATGGAGCCGAATCTGGGAGTGACTTTTCAGTCGGCGCAGTTCCATCCGATGACTCATCGTCCAGCGATTCTGAAGGAGACGATGTCAGTCGTGCTGTGCCTTTGCCAGCACAGTCTGTGCAGCAGGACACCCGTAACAGGTTAGAGCAACCCAGAGTGCAGGCACGTGCGGCCGCAAGCACAGACGGAGTGCTGTCTTGGCAGCCTCCCAATTTAGTTCAGCCCCAAATTCCGCCTTTCACTGGTGACGCTGGATGTAAAGTAGATACGGCAAATTTTTTGCCAATTGACTACTTCCATCTCTTTTTGGGTGTTGACTTCCTAGACGAAATTGTGCAGCAAACAAATTTGCGTGCCGAACAATTTCTGAGGGAGCAAGGAGGCACTCTTGGGCCTCATTCTAGGGCGCGCAAGTGGACTCCCACTTCTCTAGGGGAGTTGAAGATATTTTTGGGCCTCATGCTTAAAATGGGGGTAGTGCATAAACCAACCTTGCTATCCTACTGGTCTACTCGCATGGTTTGGTTAACCCCCATCTTCGCACCATACATGAGCAGAGATAATTTTTTGCTATTGCAGCGCATGCTGCATTTCAATGACAACTCTGCTGCATTGCCCCGGGACCATCCAGACTATGACAGGTTGTTCAAAATTCGGCCTGTTGTGGAACATTTGTCTGCCAGGTTTCCAGAGGTTTATACTCCTGGAAAGAATATAGCCATTGATGAGTCCTTGATCTTGTATAAAGGGCGGCTGCTGTTTAGGCAGTACATTCCGAGCAAACGTGCTCGCTATGGCATCAAGCTGTACATGTTGTGTGAGAGCTCGACTGGCTATGTGTATAGCTTGAGAGTGTATACAGGGAAGGACACAACTCTTAACCCTGTAGGTTGCCCTCCCATGCTAGGGGTCACAGGAAAGATTGTATGGGAGCTTGTCCAGCCACTTCTTCACAAAGGTTATAACCTTTATGTGGACAATTTCTATACAGGAGTAGAGCTGTTCAGTGAGCTCTATAAAGCTGGCACCGTGGCTTGCGGTACAATTCATTGTCGCCGCAAAGGATTCCCGCAGGAGCTTGTTTGCAAGAAGCTCCAGAAATCCCAGAGCACTGCGTTGCGTTCCAACGAACTGCTTGCAGTTAACTTCTCAGATAGGCGTGACGTGTACGTGCTCACTACAATTCATGCTGAGAGCACTTCCCCTGTCACGGTTTGGGGTCAGATGGCCGAAGTCCACAAGCCCACCTGTATACTTGATTACAACAAGTACATGGGCGGAGTGGACAAGAACGACCAGGTTCTTCAGCCATACAATGCGAGTCGTAAAACTCGCACTTGGTATAAGAAACTGTTTACGCACCTGATCCAGATGGCAACATACAATGCGTATGTTGTTTATCGTGAGACCACCACAGGAAGACTCATGTCTTTCCTTGACTTTCAGTTGTCTGTGATTGAAAGTCTTACTGCTACAGAAGCAGAAGCCTCCACTTCATGTGTTCTGGAGGACGTGGCAAGGCTGCAGGAGCGACACTTTGCAGATAAAATTCCTGCAACACCCAAAAGGAGCAACCATGTCGTCGTTGTAAAGTGTGCTCGATGCAGGGAAAGAGGCAGGAGACTCGTGTTTACTGTCCCCAGTGCCCAAGTAAGCCTGCCTTCTGTTTTCCTACTTGCTTTATGTTGTATCACACTAAAGCAAAATACTGGGAAATTGACTGAGGTGGTGCTGCCAATAGGTTAACCTTTCAATTGGTGTGAATGGATACCTACTGTCTGTGGGCCACTCCTTCACTACGCAAGCAGCTGCAGGATATTTCTTCCTCTACTTCATTAAATCATGGACTTCTCAACACCGTTATCTGCTTTCAGAACGTGGTAGTTGTTTTGTTCGCCAATTGACAAGTGCATTATAGTCCCCACGCTGCACATACTGGTGGACAGAACATATGCCACGTTGTCATGGAGTACCCGTGTTTCACATTCAACCGTTCTTCGTAGTTTATGATGGTCTCTTTAGGAAGTTTTTGAAAATTTCCAGCATGTTTGCCTTAGTTTCAAAGGTAGATATGCTTGCTCAGCTCGAGAAATGTTTTTGCGGCATACTCGGGCACCCCCAACTTGCATCCACAAACTGGAAGGAGTTGGATAGAGCATTGTGAGAGCATTGATAGCTCGTGACAGAAATGTTCACTCCAAGCTTCAAGTAGCTAGAGATGGAAGGCATTAGTATAGGGTATCTTAACAATTGGACAGGGTTAGTCAGGACTCTGAGGACAGACACACGAACGGGTTAGAACAGCTTACGGTAGGTACGCTTTCCGAGGAATATTGCAAAGGTAGAAGGCAGATAGTAAAGGTAGTATAGATACACGTCCTGACTTCTTCTTCACCCATGGATTCAAATCCATTGCTGCCACACTCACACTGAATTTACTGTAGTACTTATGGGTCAATGCTGCTTGCCATGTTCATCCTCCGTTAGAACTTAGTAGATGGTCAGTTTGCTAGTATGATAAGTGCATTACAGTCACTGCACATAACGGTGGATTGGACATATGCTACGTTGTCACGGACTACCCTTGTTTCACATTCATCCGTTCATAGTTTATGATGTTATCTTTTGAAAATTTCCAGCATGTTTGCCTTAGTTTCAAAAGTAGATATGCTTGCTCAGCTCGAGAAATGTTTTTGCGGCATACTCGAGCACCCCCAACTTGCATCCACAAACTGGAAGGAGTTGGATTTAGCATAGTGAGTGCACTAAAGGTGCATGAAAGACATGTCTTCTTGAGCCTCATGTGGCTGTCATGGAAGTCATTAGTATAGGTTCACTGGGCATGAGTTCGGTAACGTTCTGGAAGAAGGAGGTGGAGACTTGACAGGTGGTAGAATATAGTCAAAGTCATTATGTCTTGTGGCATATAAATGTGATGGGCCCTTGCATGGCGGCAGTATGTTTGTGTGAGTGCAAGTGATATGGTTGTTTGGGCCCGTGGCTGGCGGTACGGAAGTCTTGTGTGTGGTGTGTGAATGGCGTGTGAATGGACCATAAAGTGGTTGGTGCCGTGATGTGCGCTTTATGGCTTCCCTTCAGAAGGCTTGGCTTCAATATTTATATACTTTGATAAGTATTTGTGCTTTGAAGCCAGCGTTTCTGGAGGTGCTAAAACCAACCTGTGTAAGTGGTGGATTAGCTTTATCAAATGAGTGTTAGATTTATATTTGTGTCGGTTTAATGGCCTTTTGTAAGATTTCTTTTTTTCACAATGGGTAGCAGGGGACTTTCTGCCCTAGCTCAGTCGTCACCTAGGCAAACCTTTACATTTTTGAGTAGTAGACAAAGGGGGAAGTACAAGGGTGAATGACTTGTGTGGTTCTCACTGTTTTGTTTTACCCAACATGCCCTGCTAGCCTCATATGTTGTTGAAAAAAATCACTATTTCCACACATTTTTGTGTGGGAAAGTTGTGGCATCGCCGGGCAGACACGCATTTCCGACCACCCAGCGTTCCCCAAGGTCTCCCGATAAAAATGGTGCCTCACTCGTGTGGGAGGCCCAAGTACCAGCGACAGGCTAGGGCCCAGAAGGTATTGAGGCGACATTAAAATTGCCTATCACAAAACAACCTGGTTTTGTGAGGGGGTCACCTTGGTTTTTGGCCCCGTGCTCGGCGGCCAGCTAGGGAAACCTACCAAACCCACACATTTCTGAAAACTAGACACCCGGGGGTTCCAGGGAGGTATGGCTTGCGTGGATCCCCCAACGTTTTCTTACCCAGAATCCCCTGCAAACCTCGAATTTAGCTGAACAAATCACTTTTTCCACACATTTTTGTGTGGGAAAGTTGTGGCATCGCCGGGCAGACATGCATTTCCTACCACCCAGTGTTCCCCAAGGTCTCCCGATAAAAATGGTACCTCACTCGTGTGGGAGGCCCAAGTACCCGCGACAGGCTAGGGCCCAAAACGTATTGAGGTGACATTAAAATTGCCTATCACAAAACAACCTGGTTATGCAAGGGGGTCACCTCGGTTTTTGGCCCCGTGCTCGGCGGCCAGCTAGGGAAACCTATCAAACCTACACATTTCTGAAAACTAGACACCCGGGGGGTTCCAGGGAGGTATGGCTTGCGTGGATCCCCCAACGTTTTCTTACCCACAATCCCCTGCAAACCTCGAATTTAGCTGAAAAAATCACTTTTTCCACACATTTTTGTGTGGGAAAGTTGTGGCATCGCCGGGCAGACATGCATTTCCTACCACCCAGTGTTCCCCAAGGTCTCCCGATAAAAATGGTGCCTCACTCGTGTGGGAGGCCCAAGTACCCGCAACAGGCAAGGGCCCAAAACGTATTGAGGTGACATTAAAATTGCCTATCACAAAACAACCTGGTTTTGCAAGGGGGGTCACCTCGGTTTTTGGCGCCGTGCTCGGCGGCCAGCTAGGGAAACCTATCAAACCTACACATTTCTGAAAACTAGACACCCGGGGGGTTCCAGGGAGGTATGGCTTGCGTGGATCCCCCAACGTTTTCTTACCCAGAATCCCCTGCAAACCTCGAATTTAGCTGAAAAAATCACTTTTTCCACACATTTTTGTGTGGGAAAGTTGTGGCATCGCCGGGCAGACATGCATTTCCTACCACCCAGTGTTCCCCAAGGTCTCCCGATAAAAATGGTACCTCACTCGTGTGGGAGGCCCAAGTACCCGCGACAGCCTAGGGCCCAAAACGTATTGAGGTGACATTAAAATTGCCTATCACAAAACAACCTGGTTTTGCAAGGGGTCACCTCGGTTTTTGGCCCCGTGCTCGGCGGCCAGCTAGGAAACCTATCAAACCCACACATTTCTGAAAACTAGACACCCGGGGGTTCCAGGGAGGTATGGCTTGCGTGGATCCCCAACGTTTTCTTACCCAGAATCCCCTGCAAACCTCGAATTTAGCTGAAAAAATCACTTTTCCACACATTTTGTGTGGGAAAGTTGTGGCATCGCCGGGCAGACATGCATTTCCTACCACCCAGTGTACCCCAAGGTCTCCCGATAAAAATGGTACCCCACTCGTGTGGGAGGCCCAAGTACCCGCGACAGGCTAGGGGCCAAAACGTATTGAGGTGACATTATGATGCCTGTCACAAAACAACCTGGTTTTGCAAGGGGTCACCTCGGTTTTGGCCCTGTACTCGGCGGCAGGCTAGGAAACCTATCAAACCCACACATTTCTGAAAACTAGACACCGGGGGTTCCAGGGAGGTATGGCTTGCGTGGATCCCCAACGTTTCTTACCCAGAATCCCTGCAAACCTCAAATTTAGCTGAAAAATCACTTTTCCACACATTTTGTGTGGGAAAGTTGTGGCATCGCCGGGCAGACACGCATTTCCTACCACCCAGTGTTCCCCAAGGTCTCCCGATAAAAATGGTAGCCTCACTCGTGTGGGAGGCCCAAGTACCAGCGACAGGCTAGGGCCCAAAACATTTTGTGATAGGCAATTTTGATGTTGCCTCAATACGTTTTGGCCCTTGCCTGTCGCGGAGTACTTGGGCCTCCCACACGAGTGAGGCACCATTTTTATCGGGAGACCTTGGGGAACACTGGGTGTCTAGTTTTCAGAAATGTGTGGGTTTGATAGGTTTCCCTAGCTGGCCGCCGAGCACGGGGCCAAAATCCGAGGTGACCCCCTTGCAAAACCAGGTTGTTTTGTGAAAGGCAATTTAATGTCACCTCAATACGTTTTGGGCCCTAGCCTGTCGCAGGTACTTGGGCCTCCCACACGAGTGAGGCACCATTTTTATCGGGAGACCTTGGGGAACACTGGGTGGTAGGAAATGCGTGTCTGCCCAGCGATGCCACAACTTTCCCACACAAAAATGTGTGGAAAAAGTGATTTTTTCAGCTAAATTCGAGGTTTGCAGGGGATTCTGGGTAAGAAAACGTTGGGGGATCCACGCAAGCCATACCTCCCTGGAACCACCCGGGTGTCTAGTTTTCAGACATGTGTGGGTTTGATAGGTTTCCCTAGCTGGCCGCCGATCACGGGGCCAAAAACCAAGGTGACCCCCCTTGCAAAACCAGGTTGTTTTGTGATAGGCAATTCTAATGTCACCTCAATACGTTTTGGGCCCTTGCCTGTCGCGGGTACTTGGGCCTCCCACACGAGTGAGGCACCATTTTTATCGGGAGACCTTGGGGAACACTGGGTGGTGGGAAATGCGTGTCTGCCCGGCGATGCCACAACTTTCCCACACAAAAATGTGTGGAAAAAGTGATTTTTTCAGCAAAATTTGAGGTTTGCAGGGGATTCTGGGTCAGAAAACGTTGGGGGATCCATGCAAGCCATACCTCCCTGAAACCAACCGGGTGTCTAGTTTTCAGAAATGTGTGGGTTTCATAGGTTTTCCTAGCTGGCCGCCGAGCACGGGGCCAAAAACCGAGGTGACCCCCCTTGCAAAACCAGGTTGTTTTGTGATAGGCAATTTTAATGTCACCTCAATACGTTTTGGGCCCTAGCCTGTCGCGGGTACTTGGGCCTCCCACACGAGTGAGGCACCATTTTTATCGGGAGACCTTGGGGAACACTGGGTGGTGGGAAATGCGTGTCTGCCCGGCGATGCCACAACTTTCCCACACAAAAATGTGTGGAAAATGTGTTTTTTTTAAACAATATTTTAGGTTTGCAAGGGATTCTGGGTAGCAGAACCTGGTGAGAGCCTGCCAAGTCACCCCATCCTGGATTCACCTGGGTGTCTAGTTTTCAAAAATGTATAGGTTTCCTAGGTTTCCTAGGTGCTGGCAGAGCTAGGGTTCAAAATCTACAGCTAGGCACTTTGTTGAAAAAGGGTCCGTTTTCACTGCGAGACAATGTGGTGTGTCCACGTCAATGCGTTTTGGGCCGTTTCCTGTCGCGGGTACTTAGGCCTCCCACACAAGTGAGGTACCATTTTTCTCGGAAGACTTTGGGGAACGCGGGGTGGGTGGAATTTTGTGGATCCACGCAGATTCCAGAACTTTCCACCACAGAAATGTGAGGAAAATGTGTTTTGTTTTTACAATATTTTAGGTTTGCAAGGGATTCTGGGTAGCAGAACCTGGTGAGAATCAGCCAAGTCATCCCATCCTGGAGTCCCCTGGGTGTCTAGTTTTCAAAAATGTATAGGTTTCCTAGGTTTCCCTAGGTGCCAGCAGAGCTATGGTTCAAAATCTACAGCTAGGCACTTTGTTGAAAAAGGGTCCGTTTTCACTGTGAAAATGTGGTGTGTCCACGTTGCGTTTTGGGCCATTTCCTGTCGCGGGTACTTGGGCCTCCCACACAAGTGAGGTACCATTTTTATCGGAAGACTTTGGAGAACGCGGGGTGGGTGGAAATTTGTGGATCCACGCAGATTCCAGAACTTTCCACCACAGAAATGTGAGGAAAATGTGTTTTTTGGACAATTTTTTAAGTTTGCAAGGGATTTTGGGTAACAGAACCTGGTGAGAGCCAGTCAAGTCACCCCATTCTGGATTCCCCTGGGTGTCTACTTTTCAAAAATGTATAGGTTTGAAAGGTTTCCCTAGGTGCCGGCAGAGCTAGGGTTCTAAATCTACAGCTAGCCACTTTGTTGAAAAAGGGTCCGTTTTCACTGCGAAAATGTGGTGTGTCCACGTTGCGTTTTGGGCCGTTTCCTGTCGCGGGTACTTGGGCCTCCCACACAAGTGAGGTACCATTTTTATCGGAAGACTTTGGGGAACGCGGGGTGGGTGGAATTTTGTGGATCCAAGCAGATTCCAGAACTTTCCACCACAGAAATGTGAGGAAAATGTGTTTTTTTGACAATTTTTTAGGTTTGCAAGGGATTCTGGGTAACAGAACCTGGTGAGAGGCAGTAAAGTCACCCCATCCTGGATTCCCCTGGGTGTCTAGTTTTCAAAAATATATAGGTTTGCTAGGTTTCCCTAGATGCAGGCAGAGCTAGGATTCAAAAACTACAGCTAGGCACTTTGCCAAAAAAGGGTCATTTTTCACTGTGAAATTGGGGTGTGTCCATGTTGCGTTTTGCGCGATTTCCTGTCGCGGGCTCTAGGCCTACCCACACAAGTGAGGTACCATTTTTCTCTGAAAGACTTTGGGGAACGCGGGGTGGGTAGAAATTTGTGGATCCACACAGATTCCAGGACTTTCCACCACAGAAATGTGAGGAAAATGTGGTTTTTTGGACAATTTTTTAGGTTTGCAAGGGATTCTGGGTAACAGAACCTGGTGAGAGGCAGTAAAGTCACCCCATCCTGGATTCCCCTGGGTGTCTAGTTTTCAAAAATGTATAGGTTTGCTAGGTTTCCCTAGATGCAGGCAGAGCTAGGATTCAAAAACTACAGCTAGGCACTTTGCCAAAAAAGGGTCATTTTTCACTGTGAAATTGGGGTGTGTCCACGTTGCGTTTTGCACGATTTCCTGTTGCGGGCTCTAGGCCTACCCACACAAGTGAGGCACCATTTTTCTCGGAAGACTTTGGGGAACGCGGGGTGGGTAGAAATTTGTGGATCCACGCAGATTCCAGGACTTTCCACCACAGAAATGTGAGGAATATGTGTTTTTAAAAAAAATGTTTTAGGTTTGCAAGGGATTCTGGGTAACAGAACCTGGTGAGAGGCAGTAAAGTCACCCCATCCTGGATTCCCCTGGGTGTCTAGTTTTCAAAAATGTATAGATTTGCTAGGTTTCCCTAGATGCAGGCAGAGCTAGGATTCAAAAACTACAGCTAGGCACTTTGCCAAAAAAGGGTCATTTTTCACTGTGAAATTGGGGTGTGTCCACGTTGCGTTTTGCACGATTTCCTGTCGCGGGCTCTAGGCCTACCCACACAAGGGAGGTACCATTTTTCTCGGAAGACTTTGGGGAACGCGGGGTGGGTAGAAATTTGTGGATCCACGCAGATTCCAGGACTTTCCACCACAGAAATGTGAGGGAATATGTGTTTTTTGACAATTTTTAGGTTTGCAAGGGATTCTGGGTAACAGAACCTGGTGAGAGGCAGTAAAGTCACCCCATCCTGGATTCCCCTGGGTGTCTAGTTTTCAAAAATGTATAGATTTGCTAGGTTTCCCTAGATGCAGGCAGAGCTAGGATTCAAAAACTACAGCTAGGCACTTTGCCAAAAAAGGGTCGTTTTTCACTGTGAAATTGTGGTGTGTCCATGTTGCGTTTTGCACCGTTTCCTGTCACGGGCACTAGGCCTACCCACACAAGTGAGGTACCATTTTTCTTGGAAGACTTTGGGGAATGCGGGGTGGGTGGAAATTTGTGGATCCATGCAGATTCCAGAACTTTCCACCACAAAAATGTGAGGAAAATGTGTTTTTTTGGACAATTTTTTAGGTTTGCAAGGGATTCTGGGTAACAGAACCTGGTGAGAGCCAGTCAAGTCACCCCATCCTGGATTCCTCTGGGTGTCTAGTTTTCAAAAATGTATAGGTTTGCTAGGTTTCCCTGGATTCCGGCAGAGCAAGGGTTCAAAAACTACAGCTAGGCACTTTGCAAAAAAAGGGTAATTTTTCAATGTGAAAATGTGGTGTGTTCACGTTGCGTTTTCAGCCGTTTCCTGTCGTGGGCACTATGCCTACCCACACAAGTGAGGTACCATTTTTATCAGGAGACTTAGGGTAATTCATATTTGTAAAGCAACTGTTATTACCTATTGACTTTCGATGCATTTCTGCCTTCCAAATGAAAGACAATGTGTAAAAAGAAGTCATTTTGAAAAATGACCTATAATTCTCATGCTAGTATGAGTATTCCCAATTTCGGAAATGTGCAAATATCTACTGTTTCTAAACTCTATATTTTGTTCCCATTTCAGAAATACATAGGAGTCTTTCATACCGAATTTTCCATGTATACATTTTCCCAGAATAATTGCTATATACCCGGTACATAATAAAAAACCATTGCCAGACACTGCTCAGTTTTTGGCTCTGGGTTCGTCGGGTTCTTGGTGAACCTACAAGTCCTAATTATCCCCACAACCAGTAAGGTCCATGGATGTAACGGTATATTTCTTTCAAAGAGCTGTCATAATTAGATGAAGTTACAGGTGAAAACGTTGACACAAAAGACTGTTTTTTTCAACTAATTTTCCATTTTTCCTATATTTAACTGTTAGTTTCTATAAAGAAACCTTGATGGATTTACACAAATGACCCCTTGCTGAATTCAGAATTTTGTCTACTTTTCTAAAATGTATAGATTTCCAGGAACCATTATTGCTTTCATACCCATTTCTACCATTAACTGGAAGGAGGTTGAAAGCACAAAAAATAGCAAAAATAGGCTATGTCCCAGAAAAATGCCAAAAGTGTGTAAAATTTTTGAGTTTTCTGACAAAAGTCTGTCATTCCCTAAAAGCTGGGAAAATTGAGATTTCAGCCCCACAAACCCTTTTTTGATACCATTTGCAGGGAAAAACCCAGACGCTTTCATATGCGGGACTTTTTTCCACAAAAAAACAAAATGTAGCTGTATTTTGGCTAAAATCTGGGACCCCTCCAGGGGAATCCACAAACCCTAGGTACCTTTAGAATCCCCATGATGTTGGAAGAAAAGGACGCAAATTTGGCGTGGATACCTTATGTGGTCAAAAAGTTACAGAGGCCTAATCGCGAACTACTACAAATTGCCAAAAAAGGGCTCAGCACTGGGGGGGAAAGGCCCAGCAGTTAAGGGGTTAAAAAACAGTGTTGGTAATATTAACTCTGCTGTCTTTCTTCAACAGCACTGTTAGCATCTTGTCCATAGTGTGGTCTTCTTCTTCATTTGAATCATCATTTTCAACAGCAATAGGTAGTCCTTTTTGCAGCAATAGTATGTAGCACAGCACAAGTTGCTACTATTTTACAAACTTTATATGGGATATATTATAAAAATCCCTCGCTCTTATGTAAACTTCTGAATCTACTTTACAAAAGTCCAAATTTACTCTCCAATACAGGCTACATGATAGATAAAGAGTAAGTATCCAACATCAAAAGGATATGCACTATGTCGTGCATAAAAGGAAAAACTATTATTTAATAATATATTGAAAAATAAAAATTGCATTTAACCGAATGTTAATACCATTTTTAAAGAAATGCTTTAGCTAAGATAACTCATCTTCAAAATCTCATCTAGCCAAATGGTTGTAGAGGCCACAGTGTCTGAAAATGTAAGAAAGCGTGTATTTCCAGGATAGCGTGCCACAAGTTCTGCTATAATGCTATGTACATTGCATACAACCTGGATATTAAGTGAGTGTTCATATTTCTCATTGCTATATATAAATTCTGATGCTAAAGGTGAGCAGATGATAATATGCGTACCATCCACACAACCTATAATGTGCAAATTGAGCGATTCATTAAAATTTAACTTTAGTATTGATTATTTGCCGTACAGAAATAGGGAATGCAATGTGGAGGTATATTTTGCTTAACATAGCATTGAGAAATGTATTAAAAAATCTGGAAAAAGCACTCTGGAAAAAACATCTGCTGCAACTAGGGGAGAGGATGTAGCCTTACGGTTAGAGCAGTCGACCTCGGAGCTGGGGAACCAGGTTCGAGTCTCAGCAAGGACGCTCAACATCCTGTGATTCTGGGCAAATCACTTAGGGGCCGATTCCGATTTCGGCCGGAAGGGCACTGAACGATGGCTGGAGCAATTCCGACCGATTCGGAACGTGCCGGCCGGATTCCTTTCCGACCGAGCCATTCCGATGGGCTCGGTCGGAAAGGAATCCGACTCGGATTTCCGGATGGCTTCCGACGGGCTCAGAGAGCCCGTCCGCCGTCCGGAAATCCTTCAGTACTCCCCGGCCGCCTCTTCACGACCGAGGGAGTACGATGGCAGTCTTTCACTGCCTTTTCGTGTCGGTCTTTCCGGCACGAAAAGGCAGTCGGAAACTGTATTTGGGGGCCCCCAGTAGGGCCCCCATGGGTGCGAGGCCGCCGAATGGCTGCACCCGGTGGCAGGCACCTTGGGGTGCCGGCCACAGGGTGCAGGGATGAACTGCACCCCTGCTTTTCCCAATGCAAGCATGCATTCCGCTCGGAATGCATGCTCCCATTGTGAAGTATACGAGTGCGACCGAACAGGGTTAGGTCGCATCGTACTTGCAGGGCCATAACCGACGACAGCAGGTCGGTCGGTTACAGCTCCTGACTGATGTCGGACGGACCTGAGTCCGTCCGACATCGGAATCGGCCCCTAAATCTCCCCGTGCCTAACAAAAAATGAATGTGTCCATCTGTAACGAAACTGGTGCTCATGTAAAGCACTCTGATACCCGTCTCGTGTCTAGTTCAGCGCTATATAAAACTCTAAAAAAAAACCTAAGGGGGTCATGACAACAGCGGGCGGATCGCCACCGCCCGTATGGCGGTGGCGATCCGCCCGCTATTTTCCTCCGCCCGCCACACATTTACCCCAGCCATATTACTATGGCGGGGGGGACCCCGGCGGACGGAAAAACCGTCCGCCGCTTTTCCGCCGGTCGACTCGTCCACCGGCGGAAAAGGGACATTATATGGTGGCGGTGTCTGCAAGACACCCCCATCCATATTACGATGCTGGCGGAGGTGTGCCTTTCCATGGCGGCGTTGCCGCCATGGAAAGGCATACGGCAATGTACAAGTGGGAGCCCGTTGCGGGCCCCCAGTGTGTTGGGGGGGTGGAGGGTGCACATGGGGGGTACCTACGGTACCCCCCTGCATTTGAATGCACAAGGTGGCAGGCACCGCGCTGTGCCTGTCACCCTGTGCATGCAAATGCACAACATGCATTTCCAGCATTGTGGCGGGCGGTGCAGCACCGCCTGCCACAATGCTGAGTATGGGGGATGCGCCCGCCAGTGTGGCGGGCGCATCCTAATTCGAATCGCGGGACCGCCGCACATGTGGCGGGCGGTCCCTTTCTCCGTTGCGATGGCGGGCGGACTTTGTCCGCCCGCCATCGTAATGGACCCCTAAGATTGACTGGCAACTGCTAGACGCCAGTAGGTGAAGTACTTCAAAAAGTGTAAGTGTAGCATAACTCCTATGTGTTTGATTATATATGCCTACAAAACCTATTTGATTAAAAATAAATGTCCTTCACTCTCGCTCTGTTAAAATGTGGTAATTTTGATGACCAAGAAAATTGTCCTTCTCCTCCTATTACTATACAGGGTAGCTAAAATTCTCATCCTATATGCCATTGCATACAATGCAGCAATTTTGGGAAAAATAGAGGTGTTTTCCAGACCCCTTTTATACCTTGCTACCACCTGCTTCCACTTAATAATAATTTGTCAATGTAAAAACACCATTCTGTGACTATTCACAGTTAGCGAATGGTTGATACATACAAATAGTGAATTGATATTAAGGAATCAGAATTAGAAATCCAGTATTTTCTACTGATTGGCAATTTGTCTGGTTTGTGACGCTAAAATAGCAAATGATACAAATAAGACCCTCAATACATAACAATTATCTAATTTAGCATCTGCTAACATTTGACGAATGGTTAATGAATCACTAATGCTTAGTATACAGATCACTTCATTCTGAAATAGTTCACAAACTCTCCTCATTTTATATAAAACATATTTTATGCAGTTTATATTGAACTCTGTAAGAGATTATCAATGGTAATCAAAAAGGTTTTACAGTGTCATTATCTCAGATTGACATTGACATTTGTTTCTACATTGGTCGTTCAGTTGTGATCTTTTGGCTGTTCATAGTGTCAGCAGTGCTCCTCATTTTATGTGTAGCTCTTTTTTTAAGGATAGCAAAGTTCTCTATTGGGATTACATTTAATGTAGTTTAGTGACATTATATTTGTAGCACTTGTAATCCTCAATATGTTTTTGTCCATATTGGGTTTGGACACACAATGTCAGTTTCGCCGGCCCAGCTTCCACTGTTTTCAATGGAATTACCTGCATATTTGCTACTAGTCTGCATATGGTGTCTACAGGCTTCCCCCTTTTGTTTGCCAAATTGTATTTGTGGATTTCATATAATGGTATCATATTTCTTAACTATTATAGATACTCTTCTTAAAGAAATCTTCTTGCATGCCAATCGAAGTATAAACAAAAGAAAAATGCATATCCTGCGACTCACAGATCCCCCTACAATGCTGTGCTACAGCATGCTCAGAAAGCAGAGGCAAGGAACAATGTATAAGGTTACATTAATAGGTCTGTAAATGGGGAACACACGATAGATTAAAATAAAAGCAATATTCATGTGTCCCAATGCTGAGATCATGATGAAGGAAGATAACAGTCAATATCAAAAGAGAATGGATCACTTGACCTGAGTAACCAGGGTTTGTAACGTTTGTGTAGTCTATCAATTTTTTTTATTGATAGACTACACAAACGTTACAAATTCTGGTTACTCAGGTCAAGTGATCCATTCTCTTTTGATATTGAGTATTAATGCAAGGAAGCTGAATGGTTTACAATCCCTTCTTTCTCCCCCCTTCTGATTTAATATGAAGGAAGATAACAACCTTCAGATTTAAACATGAATATAAACATTATTAGCTGAGCATGAGCATGCTAGTCAACACTTACTCGTCTTGTCATCAAGATGTGAAAGGTCTAAAAATTAAAGACAGGCACTTCCTATTATAGTTATGCTAATGAAATTATTATTTCACACTCTGTTGGTTATAAACGTACACAGTATAGACTGTTAAATGTGAAGTTTGAATCTAGTTTACTGAGGATGTACATCATGTTTATAGAATTCAGGCTCAAATCATATTTGTATTAGTGAAACTAATTGAATTGTAATGTGTTAAAAATCTGTGAAAATAAATGTTAATCATAACAAAGATAACGAAATAAAAAAATGTAAAAAAACCATTTGAAACAAAGAGTGGCATTTAGAAAAAGGATAACATCAAGAACAGAAATTATAATCCAAAAGAATAAATGAAAGGTGTCAAACTACAACAAAATTAAATTGATTATTTGAAACAGCCACTTATTTTGGAGCACTACCAATGGATGCAAAAGTAAACTGATAATTAAATCAACATAAAGTGATTATAGCTGAGCAATAAAAATATTAGAATAACTTTGAAAACCCTGACCACTCTTTCTAAACATGTAGTCCATCCTTGGCTCCTTAAATGTTAGTACAGCTGCAATACTTTTTTTCTTCTGTATTGACAGGATAATCATTTTCTCTAACCAGGACTTGTGCAAGACAGAGCAGGCCTAGTTTGGTATTATAAAACGTCTATTAGAAAGCTTTTTGGAAATTCCCTGTTCCAACACAAAATGCAGATGACTTTCCTATAGAAAACAGCATTCAGGACATTACCCAGAGCTGCAATAGACAGAGAATGAAGATGTATCTAGTTTGTGATGCGGTAATCATAAATCTACTAAAAACTAGGAGGCAGAAATTTCATCACAAAGTCTGTTTAATATTGCCACTTAGTAGCAGATACATTATAGAAGGCGTGGTGATCTCAAGACAACACATTGGCTTGCCTTTCAGTTGAAGCCCTCTTTGAATAATGCTTAGTGAATAGCAAGATAATCAAAAACGTCAAGTAATTATTAACAAGATTAGTAGTGAAAAGTGCAAACTCAATGGAGCAGAAGGAGTAGAAAGGTGACCAACAAGAAAGAAAAAATGTTTAATAAATTTAGTATGAGCAGAGGAACTACAGAAATAGGCTCCAGGCATCCATGAAGCAACACTTAAGCAGGTGTCCGCAGCATTAGAGTGAGCCACGGACAGCACTTGAAAGAGCCAGGAATTAGGCTGGAAGAAAAGGAAGGTGAGCAATTAGAGAAGACAAAAATATACTCTTAGAAAAATATTTTTTGTGTGCCAGATGATGGTAGAATTGGAGACATCTAGGAGGAACTACTCTTGAAGGGCCAGGTGATGTGCTAGGCAATAGGACCAATATCCTTAACTAAGGTCCCTCTGTTCTTTGACTTGGTTCTGTTAAGTTTGGTGATATAGAGGATGCTGAGATGTTATCAACTCATAACAGGGTGATGCAATGAGAGCGATTCCTGGAATGACTCTTCACTGTGAAAATCTCAGTCAGTACCTCCATGCAGTTGATGTGAAGAGAGAGCTCTTTGTGGGACAGAGGTCACCTGTCACGTTGCCCTGAAGGTTGGGACCTTAGACTAGATGGCTGGCATCTCACTAAAGAATAACATCCAGACAAGCATGCTTTTGTGATATATAAATAAATTTAGTAGTAGCAGACAGGGCCCTCTAAAGTCCAGGACCTTGGGCAAACAGGGCTGCTCCCTCCTTGGCACGGCCCTGCCTGAGTAATTCTAGCACCATCCCTAAAGTGGAGCTTAGGCGGGGGAGAGAAGGTGTGGGTTTGTGCTTATGCGTTGGCTTCCAGCATTGTAACAGAGTGCCGCCTCTGTCCCCTTGAGTGACTTGTGGAAACAGATGGAAGTGGCATTGGGAGCATTCAGTGTGATCTTCTCAGAGGCAGACTCAACTTGCCACACCTCCTTTTGGAAAAAAACATTGTGAGAGAGGGGACTGCCTGGAGAAACTAAACACTCAAGACAAAATAGAGTGCTGTGTTTGGCCACAAGAGTATGCCATGATTTTTAAAAACTAGTCTCTGTAATGAGGAAGGTGAAAATGGGAGGAAGATTAGGGGCCTCTCAGGACAATTATCAGAGGCAAACATGACTTGGAATGGTAACGTTGGTAAAGAAATGGTAAAGGACAAGAATGTGAAAGTTAGAAAGAGATGAAGCACATTAAAAATAGTGAAGAATGAATGTTTGTATGTGGGGGTGATGTGCTTACATAACATCACATATGAGAAAACACCAATTCCAGAGATAGAATAAAGAAACAAACACACAATGACTATATGTACACTTGAGGCGTATAAACATATATATAATGACTGACATTTTTCACCCCATTTAGGCCCAATCATGGATGTGGAAGTTCCCAAGGAGGTGGGGGCAGAGACTTGTAAACACGACAGGCCTTTATATGCTAGTATAAAAGACGTGTCACCTCTCCATACTAGCAGATAATATGTTAAACTCTTCCAATGCGGCCATCAGACTGCGAGTAAAACTGAATAAGCCTTGTATAATGGTTCCACATGCTAACCTAGATTTTCTGAGGGACATTTTAATGTGTACAACATGGCTCATTATGCAAAGCTAAGTATACAAATTGTTCAAAATAAAGACAGATGCATAATTTTTGGAAACTTAGCGCCAAATTTATAAACACATAAAAAGTTAGAAATTATATTTTATGCTTCCAGTTGGGTACATCTAGAACTAGCATAAATATTTAATTTAAGACTAATATGCATCGTAAGGACATGAATAAAACAGTCTTGGTAATAGAAGCAGTTTCATTCTTAAGGACCCATGATATACATATAACATTTTCCCAAGCCCTTGTTTAATATTTACAACTAATGATTTTCTTCATAAAACAGTGGGTCAGGCACAATATTCACTAAAATATGAACATGAAAACAAACAACGATTGAGAAATATATAAGTAAATCCGTTGTGGCCTCTTCTTTCGAAGTATGTGCTGATAGGGAGCACTGCTTTGTTAAGTGCAGACATTGCACGCAGTGCAGCAGAGAATGGGACAGGTCCTAAAAACTGACATTCTAAATTCAGAAGAGATTTATTTCCACACATGAGCCCCCACATAAGGGGCCAGCGTTAGACCCTGTAATGATGGACTATGTCCATGAGAGAATAAGAAACTTAGAATTAAGTTCCAGTACAGATAGGAATTGTGACAGTCCATCTAAACTCAAAATAAACAATCATGATTCTGCTATTGGTTGGATCACTCAGATTGTGCAGTACTGTCATCCTGTCCCTTACCTCCTCTATACTAGTTTGGCATCCAGTGAAGGAATTTCTAGCATCTTATATTCTTTGAGATACTCAACAGTTCTTACAGCACATTAGGAAGAAATGTAAATTGATAAATGGACAAAGCAGAACATTATTCTTCTGTAGGTGGGATGTCTCTGGAAAAATGAGAGAAGGGTTCATTATGGTGTGGCCACTAATGGTAGAGCCACTTGATTGAAATTCACATGATGAAGCTGTACACATGCTCCAAAATGCAAAATGTTGAAATATTTGTAAACTAGAACAAATCACTCCTTTTACTTGCAATCCTTTAGTCCCATCATTGGTTGACAACAGTCACTATAATATATCTCGCCTTCAACGTCCCCCAATTTGAGCATCAACATGCAACACTTGGTCCAGAACTCGAACATACTTGCATAGCAATGTGGTAAAAGGAATATGGACTGTGGAACACTCGTAAACACTGTACACATCAACTCCCCTTAAAGAACAAAAACAAGAAATCAACTGCTCTTAAGCAATATCATTAGAAATTATACAGTATAAGCAAATGGCTCTTGAGCCTAAGCTTTTCATCATTAGCTCTGCAGGATTTGTTGAAACAATTATAACCATTAGCCCTCTTCTTTCCCCACTGTGGTGCCCTTCCTAAATAACACCCATTGTCCTTGGTTTGAAGCAACAACAAAAAATTAACACCATGCTTCTTATCATAGTACTCCATGTAAACTAATTGTGCCCTCCTCACGTTCTCTTTATTGATGTCAGGTGACCATTCTACACGCCTTGACTGAAGCATCCAACCCAAATTATTCCTAGCACAAAATAAATCCTTCCTTTCATGATGCCCCATCAATTTGGCTGTTATTCAGTTAGCTCACGACATCTTCATCACTTTTCTCACCATTTTATTCCTAATTCCTAGTTCTTTAATCACCCTGTTAAAACTTCTCAACAGCCCTATTATCCCCAGGATGATAAAAAGGAAGTGAAATTATAAACAATGGCATCACTTTGAAATAAAACTTTCCAGAATATAAGTCTTCAATTGTGTGTCATTTTCACTTACAACACTTGTAGGTAACCCTTATCTAAAAAGACACCCCCAAGAAACCTTAACACTGCATCAGTATCTTTTTCTTCCCAATCTCCTATACTGGCCATTTGGAAAAATAATCCACTATAACAATGATGTATTTAACTACCCCATCTCCCATATATACCAGCCCCATGATGTCAAAACACAACATTTCTCAAGGCATGCCTAGACAATTTAATGGGCTCAAGGGAGGTTGAATGTGACCTGCGACTTGGCAGATCTCTCACATTAAATAATATTATTCCTTACGCTGTGTTCTCTCTGTGCACATTCATTCCAGACCGCCACTACCCTACTTTTGTTTTTCATAATTTTTAAATATCTTTCACAACAAATTGCAATTTTTTTCTTCCATAATTCTTCAGGTGGGACCATAATACTTTTTAAGATTATAGCTCCATTTTCTTCCCTTTTTATTATTTGATTCCTAATTTGCCAGAATATCCTCAACACTTTCTTAATCTATTTCTTTTTCTGACCATATTTTCCCACGTCATCTAGATCGTTATCTTTACTGTTCATTCTTTTTTACTGGTTGCTCCTAGTTCCTTACACTCCAACCAGCACACTTGGTATTTTTCTCATACATCACACCAACACCCTCTAACGGGAAAACAAATCCTACTCAGAAAAGCTGCCACTTTGTTCTTTGTGCCTGGAATATGCTGTATATTCTCACTAAAATCTTACAATTTGAAAGATAGCTTAGTTAAAAGTGGTGATGCATTCACTAATGGTAAGACCTTTGTTAAGGGTTTGTGATCATGTCTCAGAACAAATTCTGTGCCCCACGTGAATTGTCTGTAACGTTCCATGCTCAAACCACAGTCTTGCTTTGAATTACTGAGTAACATTCCTCTGACTATGACAGGGAAAGAGAAGCAAAGTTTTTTTAACAAATCTCGTCCTCCTCTTTCTATGTGTATGAGCACAGCCCTTGTTCACTAGCATCTGTTGTGATGATACTTTTGGCAAGAGGGTCATACCTATGCAAAGGAAGTGCACAACAGATGTAATTTTTTATTTTTTTTAAATTTTCTTTAAATTTCATTGACCATTTAGATTTAACCTTACCCTCAATGGGTCCCTCAAAGATTGGGGTTTTCTGCAAAATTATTGACATACATTAAATAAAACTCTGACCTTCGCATGATTTACCTCAAATTGTCTTTTCTTCCTGGTGCTAGTGCATCTTTAATTGCTTTTCAATCAGCTGTTTTGGGTATAATTCCTTCTTGGCTCACTTTATGCCCCAGATAGGTTACACTGTGTATTACAAACTTGCTTTTATTGTACTCTGTAATATAATCCTTTCTGTTTTAAAATCTCCAGCTCTTCCTTCAATAGCATGTTGCACTTTCCTTACTTTTCCCCAGATTCAGAATGTCATCCTGAAAAAACCTTCCTTGAACATGTCTAAATATCTCATGCATTAGTCCCTTGAGTACAGCCACTGCCAACTCTACCTGAACAGCATCCATACAAATGAAACAATATACAAGTATTATAAATATTGTTCGCTTTTTGCTCTTAAAATGCAATGGTACCTGGTGGCACAGTGACAAAAACGTAACCATGGAAAACGATTTAACTCCCCGGTCTTGGTAGGGGGAATCTGTTGATCAAAGTGTGGTTGTTTAGCTCTCTTTCAGGTCTATGCATAGGCTTACTTCATTATTGGAACGTCTAGCCACAGTCAATGTGGCGAACCACTCTGATGTCTTAATACGTTCTTAGTTGTTAACTCTCCCAAACAAAGATGTCTAGTCCACCTCTTTAGGAGCTCAGTGGCAAAACTGGTTTTAGGCCAGTTTTGGCTCAGGCAGCACAAAGTACATTTTAATAGTGTTATTTTTCCATTAATGTTATCAAAACTTTATTTTTATCATTAAATCAGTGTAGGAAAGTAGGATCTGCTTTCATGGTTACCCCCACTTTTTGCTGGTGTTCTACTGATTTTCTGACTAGTTTGACTGGGATCCTGCTAATCAGGATCCCAGTCACTGTGCTTCCTCCCTAAATTGGTTATGGTGAGCACCTTGGTACATTCCTATTTGGCTACTGGGGCACCCTTGTAAGTCCTTAGTATATGGTACTAAGGTACGTAGGTCATGGATACCCCATGGACCCGCTATGGGCTGCAGCATATATTATGCCACCCATGGGGGATCCTCTAAACTCCGACTACGGGCCTGCCATTGCAGCCTGTGTGAGTTGGTGCTAGCACCTCTCATGAAAGATATAGGTTTCCTTATATCTTACATCACTGCACTTGAAATCTATAAGTCACCCCTCTTGCAGGCCTTTCAGTCCCAAAGGCAGGGTGCGCGGTTCCAAGTGTGAGGGTGGCCTTGCATGAGCAGACCACCCCTACAAACCCCGGACTCCATTCTCCAGACTTTGTAAGTGAATCAGCCATTACGATAGAGAGGCCATGCGACATTACGCGATGACCATCTTTAAACTGGCTGGAGCGAACCTGGGCATGTTTGGTATCAAACATGCTGGAATCATACCCCAACACCGTATCCGGTGTTGGAGGTATTATTCCATCCATGGTAGGGCCCCTCCGGGAAGCCCTCCATGCTCCAGGGACCGACCTTACAGAGCCTGACAGCAACCTAGGGCTGCTGCCAACCCCAGACATGATTCTGCCCTCCGGCTGCTGGGCAAAGCCCGAGCAGGGGAAGGTGGGAAAAAAGGTTTCTGTCACCGGATGTGTGACCACCTCCCCGACAGGATTTTGTGTATTGGGCCGGGGTGGGGGCGCTTGCTAGCGCCACATAGTCTGCTAGAAGGTCACAGTTGGTGCCCTCCTTGCATACTCCAGTTCAAACCAGCTCAAGGAGCCTTTGGTCCCATTCTGGAGCGAAACTGGACAAAGGACATCGGAGTATCCTCCCTTCTGTCCAGCCCCTCCTCTGGGAGGGACCCCTGAATCATCCCAACCCTCTCCTGAGGGTACTGAAGGGATTACCTGTGGGTGGGGCCCTAGATTTGTTTTGTTATTCGATTCAGCTCCAACTCCACTTCATCTTTGACCGTCTGGACATCCTGGCCGAGTCGTGCTGACCGTGCCGGACTGATCGCATTGTCTTTTGCTTTGGGACCGAGACTGCCACTGAGTAGACTCCGTCTGCTCCTGACCTCGTTGTCCTGCAAACCCGCTGCACCATCAGTGTCTGTGCTCCATACAGTTTCCATCCTGCGCCTGTGGACATCTAAAGACATCCAAAGGAATCTCCCTTAGAGTGAAGGAGTCACTCCCCTGCATCCGCAGGCACCGCAACACAGTCGACGGGTCTGCCGGACCTGGGCCCCAACGGACTCCAAAAGGCTCAGCAACACAGATGGTGTTTCTGCATTCCCTCGAGGCCTGAGTTGTCCTCTAGTCGAGTTGAGGCCAGCATCCCTCGTTGAACGCCCAGCAACCGAACACCTGTGCACCGCGTCGCTGCATCGCTTCATCACACGGTAACTGCATCTGTTACCACTACTGACTCGTAACAACCGAGTCGGAAGCATCGAAAGGTTCTGACGATGAGTCTGTCCCTGCTATAACCGACCCGTGCTGAGTCTGTTGGTTGGACGGACAGATTCTGTTGTCTTCGGGTTGCATGGACAGATTCTGTTGTCTTCAGCATCACAGTGGCTCGGGTAGAGCTACCGATTCGGTGTACCCGTACTTAAAGCCTCTTTTGTCAACTGACCTGTCTTCATTGAACTCGAGTGGCCTTTGTCTTCCGTGCCTCCTGGACGTCCCAGAGTGGCATAGACTCTGTCCCCTCTGCTTTCAGGTACTTTTCGACACGAACCCGCGTCTGGGTTCCAACAGACTCTTTCATCCTTCTTCACCAGCGGTCTCGTCCTGAAGTCCTCGATTGTGCTCGACAGTGGTTGTAGGTATCTTGATTCCGGAGGTATCCATGAGTGGGGTGGCTCCTCAACCTTCTGTCTTCCACGAGGTATCTTCAGGGTCCACTGAGAAGGGTCTTTCCGATTTAAAACTGCAACTGCAACCGCAACGTACTTGACTACTATTGAGTACGTATTGAGTACGCAGTCATGTATCCTCTTGGCATACGACTATCGTGGTGTACCTAGACTCTCATCTGGGGTGGTATCTTGGATCCCCGACACTCTACCCCCTCTGGGTCCAATGTCATCCACTTATCGTGGTTCGCATTCCACTATTTTGATATATGGTGTGGTCCCTCCCTGGGGACCACTGTGTATTGGTGTTTCTTACTGTTCTATTTTGAAGTATTGTGTGCATTGACAGTATATCTCTGGGTAGGAGGTATTGTATAATATTAGTGAGTGACTGTAATACACTGTGTGGTGCTTTTTCACTTAGCCTACACTAAGGATTGGATACTGGTAAACCGAGCTGCTTTACACTCCTAGACTAAGCCTGAAGGCTGCTTCCACAGCTACCACTTAGAGAGCCTTCAAACCACTAAAATCACCATAAGAGTTGTCTGGATTAGTGCAGGGTGCTACACTTACATAAGTGAGCATCATATACTAAGGCAGCCTCTCACATTGGTGTGCAGCGGTTGGGTTTCAAGCTTGCACCAGTTTATCAGCTAATCTAAGTGTAGTCTAATTGAAAAACCATCACTAACATTTAGGCGCATATAATATTTTATAGACAAGTAAGTCCTACTGAGCTTACAGATTGATTGTTAAGGGCCTAGCACACCCTTTCTCCAATCTTAGGAAGTTTGGTTCCCACTAGGTTAGGCAGTTGCCACACCACACTACACCTAGTATGTCTTCAGCCTTCTAGATACAGTGGCTACATGTTTCAGGAACTGAGAGCCCTGTGTTCCACTAGGAAACTAAAGACAGGGAAAGGCCCTAGCACTCAATGCCTCTTTGAGGTGTTACTGCAAGATGACCTCCAGAAAGCTGGTGGGTCAGAGGAGCAGGACCGAGTGGACGGGGCAGTGGACAGACGTTGGGTCAGGAGGGAACCCCCTCTTTGACCTAGATTCTGACCCTAACCAGGAGGAGTCTAATGACTCCCACCTGGAGAACCCAGATCCCTCAGAAAATAGTGCAAATGGCACAGAGGGTGTCCCTAGAAGTAGGTCCCCCTTTATTCCACCTGGGAGGGTTCAAGGTAGGCAAAGGAGGATTAGTTCCTCCTCTGCAGAGTCCATTGCCTCTGAAACTTCTGTAGGAACATCCATCTCTAACAAGAGGGATGACTCCAGAGATAAGGAATACCAAAGGATCCGCCTGGAGAAACTGAGACTCAGACTCAGGAAGGATCAGTTGACCCTTGACAAGGAGGCCTTAGAAGTACAGAAGGCTAGGAAACATTTGAGACTAGAGTCCCATGGTGGCAGCCCCAGTGTCCGTAGGATCAGGGAACCCTCCTTTGACACTAGGAACCTGAGCAGAATAGTCTCTCCTTACCAGGAGGGGGATGACATCCATAAATGGATCACTGCTTTAGAGAGGGCCTGTAAAGTTCAGAAGGTCCCTCAAGGGCAGTGGGTGCTACCCTGTGGCTCTCCTTTGCTAACAAAGGAAGAGACAAGCTCCTCACTGTTAGAGAAGAGGATGCTGATGACTACAATGTCTTGAAAACTGCTCTCAAAGATGGGTTTGGCTTAACAACTGAACAATACAGAATTAAGTTTGGAGATACCCAGAAAGCAAACACTCAAGACTGGGTTGATTTTGTAGATGGTGCGATTAGGGCTCTGGAGGGCTGGCTTCATGAGCAATGTGCAGGACTTTGAGGGACTGTATCATTTGATCATGAGGGAGCACATCCTTAATAACTGTCAGAATCAACTTTTGCACCAGTACTTGGTGGACTCTGATCTGACCTCTCCCTAAGAATTGGAAAATAAGGCAGAAAAATGGGTCCGCACCAAGGTTAAGCAGACAAACACTGGAGGAGGTGACCAGAAGAAGCAGGATTCTTCTAAATCTCAAGATAAGGGTGGGGACAAAAATAAAGACAAGAAAGGGTCTTCTCAAGGCCCCCAAAAACCTGCATCTGAGGGTGGGTCCCAAACCTCCAAGAAAGGCAAAATGAAACCTTGGTGCTACATTTGTAAGGTAAAAAACCGTTGGACAAGGGATGCTGATTCTCCAAAGGCCAAGGAAACTCTTGCTACCACTGCCCCTAAGGCACCTGCTCCCCCTAGCACCAGTACAAGCAAGTAGTACAGCAACCAAGGGATTGGTGGGGTTAACCCTGGGTTCTGAGATGGGTTCTGACTTAGTCAGAACTCCAGCTCAGGCTGTTCTAGTCTGCAATGGTGGCATAGACCATGCCACCTTACTGGTAAGTCCCACTAACTTGGGCAAGTACAGACAACAGCTTTTGATCCATGGCAAAGAAGCCATGGCTTACAGGGACACAGGGGCGAGGGTCACTATGGTGACAGAGAAACTTGTGTCCCCTGAACAGATCATAATGGACAGATGTACCAATTCACCAACGCTAGCAATGTCAGGACTGACCATTCCTTGGCAGTTGTGAACCTCAGCTGGGGAGGGGTAACTGGACATAAGAGTGTTGTGGTATCTCCAGACCTACCTGTATATTGTCTGTTGGGCAATGATTTGGAAACTTCAGCCTGGGCTGAAGTAGAGTTCAGGACTCATGCAGAAATTATGGGCATTTCTGCCAGTGTTTTTGCTGTCACCAGGGCTCAGGCCAAACAGCTCAGCACTGAAGCAGCACTGGATTCTGGAAAAATGGACCAGGTGCCTCTTAAGAGAAGGAGCAGGAAGGGTAAGGAATTGCCCTCCTCTCAAACTCCCAGTGACGAACAACCTCCTGAGGGAGATGATCTCAGCCCCTGTGGGGGAACTGTCCCAGAGGAACTTGGGCCTGACCAGGCAGAGCTCTTGGGGGCAGGAAATATCAGTGGGTCCCATAGGATCTATTGGGAAGAAGGACTCCTGTATTCTAAAGGTAGAGACCCCAAGCCTGGTGCCACCTGCAGGTTGGTAATACCCCAGAAGTTCAGGGGATTTCTCCTCTCCCTAGCACATGATATTCCCCTAGCCAGGCACTTTGGACAAAGCAAGACTTGGGACAAGTTTGTGCCTCACTTTCACTGGCCCAATATGTCTGAAGACACCAAGGAGTTTTGTCGCTCCTGTGTCACCTGCCGAGCCAGTGGTAAGTCAGGTGGCACTACAAAGGCCCCCTTAATTCCACTTCCAGTGGTTGGGGTCTCCTTTAAAAGGGTAGGGATTGACATTGTGGGTCCCTTGAACCCTCCAACAGCGTCTGGGCACAGTGACATACTGGTGATGGTGGACCATGCCACTAGGTACCAAGAAGCCATTCCCCTTAGAACAGCTCCTGTGGTGGCCAGGACCCTCCTGGGAATCTTTTCCAGGGTGGACTTCCCTAAGGAGGTCCTAACTGACAGAGGTACCAACTTCATGTCAAGTTACATCACTGCAATGTGGAAAGAGTGTGAAGTAAACTATAAGTTTACCACACCCTACCACCCACAATGCAATGGGCTTGTTGAAAGGTTCAACAAGACCCTCAAGGGTATGATCACGAGACTCCCAGAAAAGCTCAGGCGAAAATAGGGTGCCTTCTCTTTGCCTACAGAGAGGTCCCACAAAAGGGGGTTGGTTACAGCCCATTTTAAATTTTGTTTGGGCATCCAGTTAGGGGTCCCTTATGTCTGGTTAAGGAAGGATGGGAGCAACCTCTGAAACCTCCTAAACAAGATATTGTGGACTATGTCCTTGGCCTGCGCTCAGGAATGGCTGAATACATGAAGAAGGCAAGTAAAATCCTGGAGGCCAGCCAAGAACTTCAAAAAACTTGGCATGACCAAAAGGCTGTCTTGACTGTTTATCAGCCAGGCCAGAAAGTGTGGGTATTGGAGCCTGTGGCCCCAGCAGCTCTCCAAGACAAGTGGAGTGGCCCCCACACCAACCTTTTTTTTTTTTTTTTTTTTTTTTTTTATTAAATGATAAATACAAACAAATAACATTTGGCAGTAGGCGTGCACAATGCACGCGTTCATGGATAATACTATCTGTACAATAGATCAATATTGTTATATCAGTGGTTACAAATTCAATCCTGATGTGAACGTCGAGCGCTCGAGTCTTCGAGATCCTGCAGGGAAGAGTCATTAAATGGGGTGCAAATCATACCCCTACTACTGTTCCACGCCCCCCAAATTTTGGTCCATTTTTTGGGGCATCCTCTCCCTTCATAAATAGCCCTCTCCGCAAGCAAACACCAGTCCATATCTGCTTCCCACTCTCGTACTTTAGGCCTAGCATCACCTCTCCAGGTTCTAGCTATATTGCGCTTTGTCACCATACATCCCAGAGTGACCCAGGTTTTCTCACTAGTCGTCAAATCTGTTGCGTCCCATATATTGAGGAGACACCATCGGGGAGAGATCTCCATTGTCTTCCCACAGGTTACCAAAATTTTTTGGGTTGTTCTCTCCCAGTATACCTGGAGGATAGGACACTCCCACCATTAATGTAGATAAGTCCCCTCCCTGAAGCATCCTCTAGGGCATAGTGAGTTATTCAGGGCTCCCATCTTCTCCAGCACCACACTGGTGTAATACACTCTGTGTAAGAGCTTGAGTGGGATCAATCTAAATCTGGAACGGATTGCGACCTCTCGAGGCGAAGCAAGTGCTTCCAGCCAATCCTCATCGCTCAGTTCACCTATGTCCTCCTCCCATTTGTCTCACGTTTTTGCCCCTTTGTCGGGTGTGTTATTAAGTATCTTTTTATAAGTCAGAGAGATCGCTTTCTCCTTAAGGTAGTCGTCGAGGAGTCTGTCTTCAAGGGGGGACGAGGCCGGGAGATCCGAGTCTCTGGGGATCGCTTTATGTAATGCATTTCGGACTTGCAGGTATCGGAAGGTTTCTCTTGTGTTCAATTCATAACCTCTTTGGAGATCTTGAAATGGGACCATCCTCCCCCCGCCCACACATCCCCAACCCGCGAGAGGCCGATAAGATCCCATTTGTCAAACCCTGAACTTTTAGCTAGCAGCCCCAGCTGGTCTGTCTCTAAGAGGGGGGTAGCTAGTGTGATTTTATCTTTCCACCCCAGAGCCGTTGTTGCTGTGTGCCACAGTGCCATGGTGGTCGAGGTTGGCGTATATTTCGGCTTGTGTTTTTCCTTCCATAAATAGCTCTTAAGTAGGTCCCCGGGACATATTATACCTATCCATTCTGTAGGCAGGTCCTGTACCTGGACAGTGCGTCCAGTGATTGGTGACGACCAATTGCGAGGCCCAATAATAACTTTTAATTGCTGGGAGGGCAATCCCTCCGTCATATCGGCTTTTCACCAGTTTGGTCAGGTCTATACGTGCAATACCATTGTTCCAGAGAACTGCCCGAACTTCTGATTCTATATCCTTAAAATACTTATCTGGGACCAGGTATGGCGTATTTTGTAATGCGTAAACAAAACGTGGTAGTGCCATCATTTTGTATAGAGAGGTTCTCCCTAGCAATGTAAGGGGCAGGGTTTTCCAGTGCTGCACGTCGGTTTGCAGACGACGAAGCGGGGGTACCAGATTGCTCTCGTAGAATACCATGGGGTTTGTTGTGACATAGATCCCTAAATACCGGAAGCCTTCTGTAATGATCTTGGCTTCACAATGGGTGGGTAGTTTGGGGCTCCCTCCATATAAATTATAATTCAACGACTTATCCCAGTTAATGGTGTAACCGGAGTATTTTTGGAAGAGTGTGAATATATGCAAAGATCTGTGCAATGAGGAATATGGTTTAGCCAAATAAAGCAGGATATCATCGGCATAGAGGGAGATTCTGTCTTCCCATTCTGCCGTCCAGTTTAATCCCCTTATCAAAGGGTCGCCTCTAATCCAGATTGCCAGGGGTTCGAGTGCAAGTGCGAATTTCAAAGGAGACAACGGACACCCCTGCCTCGTCCCTTTTTGTAACTGAAAAGTCTTGGGTTTGCCTCCCTTGACCGTCACACGCGCCAGGGGCTCTGCATAGAGTAGCCGAACCCATGACAGAAATTATTTTTCCGAATCCGCATCTTTCGAGCACCGCAAATAAGAAGGGCCACTCAATCATATCAAATGCAATTTTGGCGTCGAGAGATACTATCACCGCCTCCTCCCGTATCGTCCCTGCTCTGCCCAAGACACCATTAAGTCACCTTAAATTTAGTGCGGTATATCTGCCAGGCATAAAGCCAGATTGGTCAGGGTGGATCAATTTATGTAGTAGAGGTGTCAAGCGTGCGGCCAGTATTTTAGCTAATATTTTAACCTCTGGGTCTAGGAGGGAGATGGGTCGGTATGAGCCACATTGTTCAGGGGGTTTTCCCTTTTTGTGGATCACTACAATGTTAGCTAATCTCTCAGTTTCAGGTAGTATCCCATCAACAACGCACTCGTCATACATGTCTGTCAAGTAGGGAGCAATTGTGGATGCGCACGCTTTATAAAATTCAATAGGCAAACCACTAGGGCCCATCGCTTTTCAGGATTGCAGCGCTCCTATCGCCTTGGTCACCTCTTCTTTAGTTAGGGCTGCATCCAGTTCCTCGATATCCACACTATCAAGTGTAGGAAGGTTAAGTTTGGCCAGCAACTCTTGTGCTTCATTATAAGTGGAAGCCCCTGTGGATGTATAAACCTGCTTAAAGTGCTCTCCAAACGCTTCTGCTGTACTCTGCCTATCTTTAAGACGCGCGCCATCCTTCGCCTCGAGCTCGAATACCCATCTAGAAGCTTTTTCCCACTTATCTAACCACGCTAGCAGTTTGCTTGTCTTATCCCCTATCTCGTATATGCGATGCTGAGTAGCCCGATAATGGGCTTTTACCGCATCTTCAGCCAGATCTTTATACTCTTTTTTTTTTAGGGAGAGTCTGTGTTGAATATTCGGGGCAGCTGAGGTTTCTAAACCATTTTCTAGTTGGCTAATTTCGCTTTCTACTTCTTGTATTTGTCTTCTCTTTTCCTTCTTATGACCTGCTATTGCTGAGACTCCCTGTCCTCTGACCACCGTTTTGTATGCTTCCCAGAGCGTTAGGGTTGAGTCCACCGACCCTTTGTTTTCGGCGAAATAGTTGGTGGTAGCCTCAATGAGGTCATCCCTTATGGACGGTATTTTTAAGTACCAGGGGTTAAGTGTCATCTCGCCCTTTTTCATAGAGTAGTTTCTCCCATAAATCGCCATGACCGGTGAGTGGTCGGAAATGCCCCTGGGAGGCGAGCCACCTCATCAAAATGGGAAGTTGTTCTGCCCTACCAAAGAGATAGTCTATGCGCGATAAGCTCCCATATGCCCCTGAGTGATAAGTATAGTGCCTAGCTGAGTGATTATACGCTCTCCAGATGTCCATAAGGCCCATAGCTCTTAGAAAATCCGCCAGCAGTTTTCCGGACATTTCTTCCAGTCTGGCCGGCTTCCTGTCCAGATCTCCATGGAGGGTTGCATTACAGTCTCCTCCAATCAGCAGTTCTCCCTCAGGTAAATTAAGTATATGCGAACCCAAGTCGGCCATGGTGGAAGAGTGTAGTCTAGGTGGGATATAAAGGGACGTTATGTTGAGCGATCTACCCTCCCAGTTTCCAGACAGGGTCACAAATCTACCACGTATGTCGTGGGACACATTTTGGATCTGCAGGGGGGATGAACTATGGACCAGAATACCCACTCCCCTGGACCCTTGGTGTACCCAGCATGGGCAACTAGCCTGTATCCCCATCTATTGAGCATGCAGTAAGAGGTCCCTTGTTCCCTTGTATATGGGTTTCCTGTAATAGAACAACATCAGGTAAGTGTCTTTTCAGATATTGCAATACTATTCCCCGTTCAATTCTATCCCCCAAACCGTTGACATTCCAGGAAAGCAATTTTATACGACCTATTTGGGGAGTCGTGATAGGGTTGTCAGTCATTTGATTGTGTAAAAGTCTTCCCAAGGGGGTTGGAGATATTGCGTGTCCCAGTCCCCCTCTGCACCCCCTGATAAGTGAGTCGCAGTTCAACGTTCAGTAATATTAATTGCCTCAAGATTGATCCTCCACCCACCGATTCATTCCTAGCCTGTGCACTGTAGCATATTCCGCCATACAACACAATAAACAGTAAACATTTCAATAACAATCCCACATGTACGGTTCCCAACCCCCCTCCCTGCCTCCCTTCAACATGGACTTTAAACTGCCCACGTCCCAACTATGCAGAGCGCCTGTATACCCTTGTCCATTGAACATTATAGAGGGGAACCTGACCTAGTCGGGATCCTGCGGAGAGCCCATTTTCCCCCCTAAGTTCGTTACCATTGTTAGCCCATGTGTATAGTTCATATTAAACAATGCAATTTGTGCCAAATGCACTAGGTGTAGCTGTATCATGCTCTCAGCACCTATGTAGGAGCGCTGAGTCAAGTGATCGCACATTCAAATATGTAATATTTAACATTTAGCCCCGACCCTATTGTAGTATACTTAGCGGTCCCTGGGTTCAACCACATCGACTAAAAGTGGCTCAGCCGTGCCCCGTTGGCCCACTCTTCATTTGCGAATTGTCCAGCAGACTGTCTCTTTAGTTGAGTACGCCCATTCAAGTCAGTTCCTGTCGAGGGCCTTCCCTGAGACCACTGATGTCGTAGAAATCCTCTTGTCTCTGTGTTCATTTTAGCGAGCCGTGTTTATGGGTTCCTGAGGTTTTGGACCCTTCAAGCCAGTCCCAGGTTTCCTCCGGGGTCAAGAAGAACCAGGATCTCCCTTCCGCTATCACCCGTAATTTTGCCGGGAATAACATGGCGTATTTTATATTCCGCTCTCGAAGAGCACACTTTGCCTCCAAGAAGGACCGCCGCATTTTCTGGACCTTCACTGTGAAGTCCGGGAAGAAAGTGACCGTAGAGTTTTCCAATTTGAGCGCAGGGACCGTACGCGCCGTCTGTAATATTATGTCTCTGTCTCCATAATTGAAGATTCTGGCCAGGATAGGGCGGGGGGGGGAGCCCCCGGTTTTGGCGGCCCTCCCAGCACTCTGTGGGCGCGCTCCACCAAAAAGTACTGAGAGAGGGCGCGGGGCTGTAGATGCTTCTGTATCAAGTTCTCAACGAATAGATCCGTGTCCGGTCCCTCCATTTTCTCCGGTACTCCCAGAATACGAACATTATTTCGTCGCTCGCGCCCTTCATAGTCTTCACGTTTTGCTTCTAAGTCCATTGTCGTAGCTTTAAATTTCTTCACCTTTGTTTCCAGTGTTTTCGTGGACGTTTGTAGTGCAGTGACAGAGTCTTCTGTACTTTTTACTCTTTCACCTAAATTATGCAGGTCAGCGCGGATTAGCGTCACGTCAGTCATGACTGAGTCAATTTTAAGTTCCAGTGTGGAGCGCACCCCTTGTATTGCCTCCATAATATCCTGCAGCGTAGGGGAAACCGCCTCTGTCTGTTGTTTTGTACTTTGTGCCTCACTTTTGTCTTCTCCAGAGTCCGCCTTGGTGTGGGCAAATCTGTCCAGTTTTGTTTGCTGTGTTTGTTTGACTCCCTTTGGAGCGGACATTATGGCAGATTTGAGAATTTGGCTTCTCAGTTGGATCAGTGTCCTGCTTATAACGGTAAGGGGGCCTCAGACCAGCCCTTGAGCCAAGGTGCCGTCTATCAAAGTGCTGCACTGCGGGGGAGGGTGTTGTCGCCTATGGTGAGCAGGTTCAATACCTATGGCCCCCTACGCTGCCGGTGTTGCACCTTATCAGACGGCACCTCGTGGAAGGGCACCGGTCCGGAGCTGCAGAAAAGCATGTACCTTCTGGTGGGATTAGCCCTGCCAAACTATCGGCCTCCTCCGGTTACCCCCAGCCACTCGCGCATCAACCGGGTGGTTCCAGCTAGGGCCCCTCACTGCAGGGTCACCGCACCGCACTTGGCCCTCCTGCAATAACTTCGTCTCACCTCTATGGCGATCCTCGTGGAGGTGAGTCACTGCCCAAAAACGCTGTAAGGGGGGTGGGGTAGAGGAAGGGGGGATGCCCACCCTTGTGTCCCCACCACGTATGCAAGTTCCTTGTTTGCACGCCTCTGGGCCCCGCGTGCTCCCTCAGTGTAGATCGGCCGATCTCACCACTTTAGGCCGCAGGCGGCCACCGTGCTGCAATTGCGTGTCCTCCTCAATTGCCACTGCAGCTCGCAAAAACCCCGGGGGGGGGAAGGTCAGAACCATCAAGCCTTGACCCCGCTGTACGCACCACTTTGTCCGCCGCCCCTGCGAGCCTCGTCAGTTACGGGATGCTGCTCGCTGTCTTCCTTGCTCCGATGTCGTTCCTGCGCACCATGGCTCCGGCAATTCGAGAGACCGCAGTTTTGGGACCGAGTCTTCCCTGTGCGCTCCGGACCACCAAGGAGGTAATTTTACTGGGCTATACGGATTAATGAGGCGGATTTGGGGGATTTATGCCTGTGTTTCTCGGAGCTCTACTCCGGTGCGGCCATCTTCGTTGCCGGCTGGCCACGCCCCCCCACACCATCCTTGAACAAAATGGTGAGGTCACCTACTTGGGGGACCTGGGTACTACAAGAAGTCCCCACAGGTTACTTCATGTGAACCGCCTGAAACCTTGTGTGGACAGGGATGACACAAGCTTGCTCATGGCAACTGATGAGGGACAGGAAGAAGAGAGTGACCCTCTCCCTGATCTCTTCTCTCAAAACCCTGATGATGGGTCAGTAGCTGGAGTAGCCTTGGCAGGCAGCCTCACTCACCAGCAGCAAGCTGATTGGAGGCATCTCCTCAATCAGTACAGACACATGTTCTCACTGACACCCAGTCAGACCCCCTGATGTACCCATGAAGTGGACACAGGTGACAGCCTGCCTGTAAAGAGTGAAATCTACAGATAGCCTGACCACAGCAGGGACTGCATCAGGACAGAGGTCCAAAAGATGCTGGAATTGGGGTTCATTGAGCCTTCAGATAGTCCCTGGGCTAGTCTTGTTGTCCTGGTACCAAAACCTCACACCAAGGGTGGGAAAAGAGAGATGAGGTTTTGTGTGGACTACAGAGGCCTCAATGCAGTCACTAGGACTGATGCCCATCCTATTCCAAGGGCATAGGAGCTTATAGATACTTTGACCTCAGCCAAGTTTCTGAGTACATTTGACCTGACTGCTGGCTACTGGCAAATCAGACTAGCTGAGGATGCCAAGCCAAAAACAGCATTTTCAACCCCTAGTGGGCATTATCAATTTATAGTAATGCCCTTTGGTCTGAAAAATGCACCTGCCACATTTCAGAGGTTGGTGAACAAAGTCCTAACAGGTCTGGAAGCCTATAGTGCAGCATGTTTAGATCATATTGCTCTCTTTAGCTCCACCTGGGAGGATCACCTGGTCCGCCTCAGGAATGTTCTAGAGGACGTGCAGAAAGCAGGGCTCACTATCAAGGCCACCAAGTGCCAGATAGGGCAGAGCAAGGTTGTGTACTTGGTCCACCTGGTAGGTGGAGGTCAGGTTCAACCATTGGGGAGCATAATCCAGACCATACTGGACTTGGTTGCTCCCACTACCCAGACTCAGGTCAGAGCTTTCTTGGGCCCTGACTGGTTACTACAGAAGATTTGTCAAGGGATTTGGGTCCATTGTGACTCCCCTGAATGATTTTACATTGAAGGAAATGCCCAAGAAAGTTCAGTGGACAGTTATCTGTCAAAAGGCATTTGATGACCTGGGGCAGGCAATTGCACTGCTCCCATTCTGCAAAGTCCCGACTACTCTAAAAGTTTCATTGTCCAGACAGATGCATCTGAGATAGGGGTAGGGGCTGTGTTATCACAACTTAATGCAGAGGGCCAGGATCAACCAGTAGCTTTTATCAGCAGAAAGTTGACCCCCAGGGAGAAATGTTGGTCAGCTATAGAGAGGGAGGCCTTTGCTGTGGTCTGGGCCCTGGAGAAGTTGAGGCCATACCTGTTTGGCACTCAATTCATTGTTCAGACAGACCATAAACCCCTCCTATGGCTTAAACAGATGAAGGGTGAAAACCCCAAACTTTTGAGGTGGTCCATTTCCCTACAGTGGATGGACTATACAGTGGAACACAGACCTGGGAGTAACCATGCCAACGCAGATGGACTCTCCATATATTTCCACTTAAAAAATGAAGACTCAACTGGGCAAGGTTAGTCTCATCTCCTTACATTTGGGGGAGGGGGTTGTGTTTGTACAAATAAGGCATTTGGCCTGTTGTCTTTAGAGCACTGTCTGGTTGTGTTGTAATAGGTTGTAGCATGACAATATCATAAAGCAAGTCTACACCGTTACTTTTTTCTTGTTTTGCAAATGAAGGACTGGTCATCTATTGTTATGTACTTGTTGTTCAGTGTTGTATATCCATGAAATGTCAAGTTCATTGCATTTATGAGATTATGTATTGTAAATCTTATTGTGTGTCTATATGTTTTTTGATATGAACTCAATTTAATTTACTAAAAAAATTCAAAATGAAAAAGTAAATGGTGAAATAAAAACACTAAATCCTGTAGATACACATGCAGGGTTTATTCTAGTTCAAATGTTGCGTTCAAACACTTGTTGTGTTTTCACAGGTGCACATTAGGCACTGTAGGAAATCTGCCTTTCCTGCAAGGTCAACCTCATTTGTCGCCTGTTGCTGTACCCTATATTTTTGCTGGCTTTAGAACTCTGTGCACTTTACCCCTGTTAACCTGTAGTAAAGTACTTGTGCTCCCTTTTAAACATGTTCACATTGGCAAATTCCTATTTGGTATATTTAACTAACCTATAAGTTAAGGTACATGGTAATGTATAAGGTATTTAACTTACCTATAAAGACAAAGAAGTGGATTCCAAGGGTCATTTGGTTGACCTCCTTTCGATGCTACAGGGATACAACAAGCTAACAGAAGCCTTGCCTGCAACTGTCCACCTGACCAGTGGCAACTGGACCTAGACTGGACCTAGCAGTTGGCCTCTGCCTGACATGCTGTGAGTCTCTAAGTTCCTCCACTGTGATCCTGGAGGCTTTATTAGTGTGCCCCTGTGGTGGATTGGGATTTAAAAGTCTAAGTTAGAAGGTAAAGGGCCAGATGCATCAAGCATTTTTTGCCTTCGCAAACGGCCGATTCGCAGAATCGGCCGTTTGCGTACGCAAAAAAATGCTCTTCTGATGCAGCAAACCCTATTTTTCAATTCGGTAACCTCTTACCGAATCACAAAATGGGTTTGCGATTCGCTATTAGGAAGGGGCGTGTTTAGGGCGTCCTTCCTAATACCGATTGCATCCACGGACCACTGCCTGCTCTTAGAAAATGGAAGGAAAAGTTTTCATTTTCTCTTTTGTAAAGCAGCACGTTTTCCTTTAAGGAAAACGGGCTGGTTTACAAAAAAAAGATTGCTTTATTTAAAAGCAATCACGGACATGGTGGTCTGCTGACCCCAGCAGGCCACCATCCCCGTGATTTTTGCGATTCCTAGGGGTCGCAAATTGCGACCTACCTCATTAATATTCATGAGGTAGGTCATTTGCCATCCCCTAGGAATCGCAGAAAGTGTAAACACACTTTCATGCATTGCATTTTGCGATTTTCTAATTACGAATCGCAAGAATTCGTAATTAGGAAATCGCAAAATGTATTGTTGATGCATCTGGCCCATGATCTTTAACCAGGATGAACCTGGCTGGTATATCTAACCCGTGTTCCATCACACCCAACCTCAAATTGCATCTACCACAACCATTAACTATCATTGACATTTTGTGCTTCTTGGAACTTTTGATACTTTAAACATTCATATCTCCAGTTCCCCTTATTGGATTTTCTGTCATTTTGGTGTCATTTTGTTTAAAACATTGTACTCCATTTTTGTAATTTAGTTTGAAATTGGTATTGTTTTACATTTTGTCTGCTCTGTGCCATAGCTACCAGGAGGTTGAGCTGAGTTAATGTAGTGCCTTTAAAGGTTCCTTATTCCTTGAAGTGGGTAGTCACTAACCCTGGGCAAAGCACTACGCTACGCTCGCGTAGTTTGCGAAGTTTGCGCTACTTCGCACAACGTGAATTGCACGTAGCACAGTGCAAACACGCGTAGCGTAGTGCAGCGGTCATTTTTTGCTTGCTCGCGGTCCTCAACGTCAAGTTGGCGACCGCGAGCAAGCTAAATGATTATCCGGTGAGATTCTCAACGCAGGGAGGTCAGGTTTCTCATTGCGAGTGGTCGCGTATGCTCGCGACCGCTCGCGATGAGAAACTACCAGTCCGCGTTGAGAAAGCTGCCGCTCGAGTAAAAATCTACTCGGCGGCAGTAGGACAGCTCGCACTGTGCAAGATGCCGTTTTCAATGATTGCACAGTGCGGACAAGCATCCGGCACTGTGCAATCATTGCGAACAGTGCACTACGCAGTTCGCGTAGTGCTATGCGTAGTTCGCGTGGTGCGAACTGCACTTTGCGTAGCTTCGCGTAGCGCTACTTCGCGAACTACGCCCAGGCTTAGTAGTCACCCACCCCAATTAATAATCCAATTTCTTACAGGAATATTTAGAATGGACTTATAGGGAAGTTAAATAGCCCAAATAGGAATTTCCAGAGTACAGCACATGTTTTAGTGGAGAAGCACAGGCCTTTTACTGGTTTTCAATAATAGCAAAGAGTAGAGTCCTAAAGCCAACAAAATCAGACAGAACAAAATGAGTGGACCCCAAAAAAATGGGTCTTTACACACACCTAAAAGCTCCTGCTGATATTTTAGATCATCTGGAATTCAACCTAACTAAGACTCTGCATTCTCTGCCTACTATTTCCACTTGCAATTGTGCCCCTTAAAGACCATTATATGGTATAGTCACAGTTTCTCCCAGTTGAAATGTGAAAGCTGAGTCTTGGAATGATGCTGGTAAGTTACTACCATATCATACATGCATGTGCAAGTGCAAAGAAGAAACCCTTTTCAGACTTGCATTACTCAATCCGAAATCACAGATTTTTCTTCTTCCCTCCAGAGTTAGTATCACCCAGCTCATCATCCAGTAAGCTGAATCAATCAACGTCCCTCAGTGACAATTTTCTGCTATTCTTTATCAATACAATTGACACTTTTAAGCCTTAATTGCCACTATCGCTCAACGGGCTGTGGAGCCTTGCCATTGCCTTCCCATACCTTTCTTTGCAAGCCCTCTCTGCAAGTTGCACCTCCCTCTTCATCAGAAATAAGTAATGTCTTGGCCTCTTTCGAAAAATCCTCACCTGCTTGAAATTTGGTAATACCAAAGTCATCAACCTTTGCCTCTCAGAACCTACAAACATCATCAACAGCCTAATCATTACCTCCCTCTCCAATACCGTGATTACTTAGGCCCTAAAAAACATCAACACATCTACTCTACAAAAACACTGCAGACTCTGGTAATCTATTCATTTCTAAATCTTAATCATCCCTGACAACCCTACATTGCAAAGGCACTTGAACTAGTTGATTCGCACCTAAGGGGCACATTTACTATTTTTCACGCAACTCGGTGCGGCACAGCAAGGGAACTTGCTGCACTGCATTGTGTGAATGGGAGAGAGCAGAAATGTTCCATATTTACAAAGATATTGAGCATTTCTGCTCTCTCCAGCACTGGCACACTGTGTGCTGCCTAGCGCCAATGCAGGCACCCTTGCACAATAGTGCAAGGGTATCTGCATTATGGGCAGCCCAGTTGTTTTTCTGCAGGAAGAGACACCTGCCTGCACAAAAGTGATGCAGCCCTGGCGCAAAATCATAGTAAATTTGGCCCCTAGATTCAAATGGCCTCCCATGTGATTTTCGATCAAGCTTCAGACCACACCAGAGGACAGAGACCACCTTATTAAATGTCAGGAAAAACTAGACCAGGGTTACTGGTGTACCTCAGGGTTCTCCCCGTCACCAAGTATATTCACACTTATACTGTCCTTTTGGGACTCCCATTGCTCCATGTTTGATTCTTTCTTGTCTTGGGTACTAGGCCCAGACGCACAAGTGGGGTAATGTTTTATTGGAGAAGTGTGGAAACGCTGGGTGGTAGGGATTTTATGGATCCCTGCAGATTCTGGAAGTTTCCATCACACAAATGTGAGGAAAATAAGTGATGTTATGCAAAGTATGAGGTTTGCAGAGCATTGTGGATAAGAACACGTTGTCGGATGCACAGAAAGCACACCACCTGGAATCCACCTGAGACCCCTGGGTCTGGTAGGCTTCCCTGGGTGGCAGCTAATCCTAGGGGCAAAGTCCACAGTTACCCGCATTGCAAGAAATGTGTTGGGTTTGAGAGGAAATATTTGATCAGTTCATGTTGAGTTTTGGTGCCTTTTCTATTGCAGGCACTGTGCCCACCCGCACAAGAGAGTGCCATTTTTATCTGGAAATGTGTGGGAATGTTGAGTGGTAGGAAATTTGTGGCTCCCCAGAGATTCTGGAACTTTCCCTCAAAGAAATGTGAAGAAAATGTGTGCTTTAGCCAGGTTTGAGGTTTACCAGGGCTTCTGGTAAAAAAACATTGTGGGATCCATGCAAGTCAATCTGCCTTGATCTCCCTTGTGTGTCAAGTATTCAGAAATGTCTGGGTTTGGGAGGTTTCCCTGGGTGTTGGCTGAGCTAGGGTCTAAATTCAGCAGCTACCCACATTTTTAAAAAGTGCTAATTTTTTGGGTGAAATGTGATGCCTCTAGGTCACACAAATGGGATACCATTTTTATCTGGAGATGTGTGGGAGTCCCTGAGTGTCTAGTTTTCAGAAATGGCTGGGTTTGGTAGATTTCCCTGTGTGGTGGGCAAACCAAACTCTGAAATCCTCAGTTACCTACATCGCTAAACTGGGTCATTTTTCCTCAGATTTTTTTATGTCTCCATGTCATGCTTTGGAGCATTTTGTGTCACATGCGCTAGGCCCAGCCACAGAGATTGGAAACCAGTTTTAACGGGAGAAGTGTGGGAACGCTGGGTAGTAGGAAATTTCTGGATCCCCACAGCTTGAGGAACTTTCTCTCATACAAATGTGAGGAAAATCAGTTACTAATAAACGTTTATAGTGTATTAATAATAAAAACCATTACAAAAGCATATACAATGTAAGTTTTATATACATTGTAATAGTTTGTATTAATTATACACAATAAATATTTACTAGTGGAAAATCTGTGTTTTTAGCTAAAGTTTGAGTTTTGCAAGACCTTCTGGATAAAAAAAACATTGTGTGATCCTCATGAGTCAATCCACCTTGGCCTCCCTTGGGTGTCAAGTTTTCAGAAATATCTGGGTTTGGTGGGTTTCCCTTGGTGGTGGCTGAGCCACGGCCAAAGCAGCTACCCACATTTTTTTTAAAGCGTTGATTTTGCTGGGTGAAATGTGATACCCCTATGTCACACAAATGGGCTACCATTTTTATCTGGAGATGTGTGGTAACACAGAATAGTAGAACATTTGTTATTACCAATTGGATGTCTCTGCATTTTTCCAAATGTAAGCCAGTGTGCAAATAAGAAGACATTTAGCAAAATACCCTCTAAATCACATGATAGTATGGATAACTCCAAATACAGATATATACAAATAACCATTGTTCCTAAACTTAGCATCTTGTACATTTCCGAAATACATAGGTTCCCTTTATGCCCATTGTTGGAAATGGCCCTTTTTGCAGGGTCACCCCTAAACTTTTTGCCTGCCTCCTGTATTTTTGCTGACCTGTTTCTGTTGGTTTTATGACTCTGGGCACTTTACCACTGCTGTTCAGTGCTAAAGTGCATATGCTCTCCTTTATAAATATGACTATGTGAATTGGTATATCCCTGATTGGCTTATTTGGTTTACCTGTTAGTCCCTAGTAGTGTGGCCTGTGTGTGCCCAGGGCTGGTAAACCAAATGCTGCTGGTGGGCCTGCAGCACTGATGTGTGCCACCCACAGAAGCAGCTTGTAAAGTGTGTCTCAGACCTGCCACTGCAGTGTCTGTGTGCAGTCCAGAACTGCCATCTTGGCTGTGAAGTGCACCCACTTCCCAGCCCCTGAACCTTCCCTTGGCATCTTGTAAGTCACCCCTATGGTAGGGTGCATTGTATGTGTAAGGTAGGACATGCCTTGGTGTGTGTAGCATGTCCTGGTAGTGAATTATGCCCCCTTTCGTTTTTCACTACTGTAAGGCTACCTGTTCCTCATAGGCTAGAATGGGCAGTTTGACTATTACATTCTATAGTCCTAACTGACCCCAGGAACATGGTAGAAAAACGAATTTAGGGGCCCATTACGATGGCGGGCGGAAGCACTACCGCCGTGCTGGCGGATGCAAAAACCACCAGTTACCGCCCGCATGCCGCAGCCCACACGCCCGCCAAATTACGATGCGAAAAGCAGGCCAAACACCGCCGGCAAGCCAGCAACACCGTCCGCCATCAAAGTGCGCCCGCACACGTAGCGGCGCAGCACAACTGACACACACCGTCCGACGAAACACGTCCCGCCCGGCGCATAAATTACGATGCCGCAAACAAACGGCTCCCACGGCAAAGAGACACCGCACGTGAAAGAGAGGCGGAAACACGGACGCAGAGCACGGACAACGAAGAAGCGGCACCCCGGGCATGAATCCAGCACTGCAGGCCCTTCCCATGCTTCTGCTGATGCACCACCAAGGACGCAACGTACCGCGGAGACGCAGGTAGGCACACACACAACAAGTGCACGCAAACAGCGCACACAGTGCAAGGGCGGAAAAAGCGGACAACCCCCACCAGCGCGTGCACACTACACATCCACCATTGCATCCACATATGACACACAGGCCAAATCCAAACATCGCGGAACACATGTGTACACACCACCTGGGACTAGGAACCAACCACCCCGTCACGGCCCCAAAGCGCCGATGACGCCGCCACACATGCGCACAACGCAGAGGCCAACCGCAGCGCCATGCATGCGTCGCACACAGGGACAGGGACACAACCAAGCAGCACACACCAGCCCCACCCGAACGCACATGACACGTGACAGGCCGGCCACAGACATGTCCCCAACGCCCAATTCACGGACAACACCCAACGCCACACAACCGACGCACACATGTCAGTGAAGTCACGCAACAGCAGGACACACCCCAGTGTAACAAACATGGCGAAGCACACAGCGGCGGCAACACCAACTAGGAGAAGCAGGGCCCCTTCGGGAAGAGGAACGCCAGTACCACACTGAAAAACCCATACCACCCTGCCCATATGAACAAGACACATGAAACGGAACACCAAAGAGCCCGGTGACCGACAACAGGTGGCCCAAGAATTACATCCACACACAAGGCCCAACGCAGAGCGGAAAGGCAGGCTGCCGCCCACACAAGGGAGAGCAGACAGCACTGAATGACCTTCCATTCCAACACCGAAACCACAGCCCTACGACAGAAGCCGGTGAATACAGCCATTGTCCAAGAATAGACCAACACAGGCTTGCCGAGGAGACCGACCACAGGGCAGATAGCGCATATCACAGAAGCACACAACGGACGGGAAGAAAGAAGAAAACACTCCCCCATGTCGGCCACATGCAAGTTAATTGGAAGGAGTCACACAGCACTGACCTTGAACTGTCTGAGAAGCATGTGGGAAGAGGGCCCGTGTCCTCCAAACAAGCCAACAGAACACAAGTCCTGTCTCCCCACGACTACACAGAGCTCACAGCAACCCCGGAGTGTGCACATTGCAGACTGCACACACAGCCGGAGCACGCCACCACAACGCACCGCTGCGAAATGGCAACCGCAACACACCTACCCAACTACGCCGAAGAGCTCAAGCTGTACCAAACCAGCACGATACATACATTGGGATGCGATCTCCTGTCCCTGCTGAACGTAAGTTACCGACTGACTTACCGCATCACATTGTTCAGCTGCGTCATGCCCGTCTTCTACTGTCGGAGGTGTCCCTACCAGCATCCCGTCGAGATATGCCTCTCCAACCCGGCATGTCTGAAGGCGGACCTGCTACCACTACTCCTCCCTCTGGACGCACACGACAGGGCCTGCTCTGCCTATGGGGGCATGGCGTATGTGGCCAACATCGCACGCGCACTGAAATGGAACCACTGTGCCTCCACACGACGGATCATCGGGAACAGCTACATCGA